>BLSH010192100.1:517490-532991 GCA_018402905.1 Glandirana rugosa | reverse complement strand
CACATGATGCACTGGCCAATCACAGCCATGCCATTAGTAGGCATGGCTGTGATGGCTTCTAAGGGCAAACCCGTGAAACACTTGTTGATTGGCTGCCCTGCAGCTATTCAACATGCGTGATCAACTACCAGAACCCAGAACCCGAACCCAAACGTTTTTTGAAACGTCCGTGTTCAGGTCCGGGTCCCGAACACCCGAAAGTTCAGTACGGACCCAAACGTTACAGTCCGGGTTCGCTCAACACTACCCACGAGCTAATCTCCCACAATATATACAGTATATATCTATATATATAAATAGATATATATACAGTATCTCACAAAAGTGAGTATACCCTTCACATTTTTGTAACTATTTTCTTATATCTTTTCATGTGATAACACTGAAGAAATTACACTTTGCTACAATGTAAAGTAGTGAGTATACTGCTTGTACAACAGTGTAAATTTGCTGTCCCCTCAAAATAACTCAACACACAGCCATTAATGTCTAAACCGCTGGCAATGAAATTGAGTACACCCCTAAGTAAAAATGTACAAATAGGGCCCAATTAGCCATATTCCCTCACCGATGTCATGTGACACCTTAGTGTTACAAGGTCTCAGGTGTGTTAAATTTGGTGTTATCGCTCTCACTCTCTCATACTGGTCACTGGAAGTTCAACATGGCAAAAACTCTCAGAGGATCTGAAAATAAATGTTGCTCTACATAAAGATGGCCTAGGCTATAAGAAGATTGCCAGGATCCTGAAACTGGGCTATAGCATGGTGGCCAAGATCATACAGCTGTTTAACAGGACAGATTCTACTCAGAATAGGCCTCACCATGGTTGACCAAAGAAGTTGAGTGTATGTACTCAGCATCATATCCAGAGGTTGTCTTTGGGAAATAGACATATGAGTGCTGCCAGCTGCAGAGGTTGAAGAGGTGGGGCGTAAGCCTGTCAATGCTCAGATCATATACCGCACACTGCATCAAATTGATCTGCATGGCTGTCATCCCAGAAGGAAGCTTTTTCTAAAGATGATGCACAAGAAAGCCCACAAACAGTTTGCTGAAGACAAGCAGACTAAGGACATGGATTACTGGAATCATGTCCTGTGGTCTGATGAGACCAAGATAAACTTATTTGGTTCAGAAGCGTGTGTGGCAGCAACCAGGTGAGGAGTACAAAGACAAGTGTGTTTTGCCAACAGTCAAGCATGGTGGCGGGAGTGTCATGGTCTGGGGCTGCATGAGTACAGTTCATTGAGGGAACCATGAATGCCATCATGTACTGTGACATACTGAAGCAGAGCATGAGTCCTGGGCCGCGGGGCAGTATTCCAACATGATAATGACCCCAAACACACCTCCAAGATGACCACTGCCTTGCTAAAGAAGCTGAGGGTAGAGGTGATGGACTGGCCAAACATGTCTCCAGACCTAAACCCTATTGAGCATTTGAGGTGCATCCTCAAATGGAAGGTGGAGGAGTACAAGGTCTCTAACAGCCATCAATGCCATGATGTCATCATGGAGGAGTGGAAGAGAACTCCAATGGCAACCTGTGAAGCTCTGGTGAACTCTGTGCCCAAGAGGGTTAGGGCAGTGCTGGAAAATAATGGTGGCCACAGAAAATATTGACACTTTGGGCCCAATTTGGACATTTTCACTTAGGGGTGTACTCACTTTTGTTTCCGGCGGTTTAGATATTAATGGCTGTGTGTTGAGTTATTTTAAGGGGACAAAAAATCTACACTGTTATACAAGCTGTACACTCAATACTTACATTGTACCAAAGTGTGATTTCTTCAGTGTTGTCACATGAAAAGATATAATAAAATATTTACAAAAATGTTAGGGGTGTGCTCACTTTTGTGAGATACTGTATATATATATATGTATATATATATGTGTGTGTGTGTGTGTGTGTGCAGTGCAGTGCAAATTAATATTGGATGAAGTCAAACAGAATATAATCCACGGTTACTCTCCCCAAACTTCACTTCGTGCCCACCACTCCACCATAATAGTCCTCTCACCTTCTTGAAGTGATTGTAAATGCTCTTTAAAAATAAAAGTAACAAACAGACTTATTCTTACCTACTGTGCAATGGGCAGAGCACAGAGAGACCCTGAATCTCCTCTTCTTGGGCTCCTCCCCTCCAGTAGGTGCCCCCATAGAAAGCCACTTTCAATGGGGGGGGGCTCATACAGTCTTGCTCCTGAGCCTTGCTGTCTGCTTCTATTGACACATATAGCAGAACTTGGCCTCGCCCCTCCCTACTCCCTCTAACTGGCTTTGATTGACAGAAGTGAAAGCCAATGGCTCCTGCTGCCTAAACAAAGGCCGAGAGACCAGGACATGGGGAAAGCATTTTGAAATGGCTAAAATTTTAGATTTCTTTAAACTGGTTTTCCTATATATGTTATACCTGCAAATCATTGATTTTCACATTGCAGGAACTATTCACAGTGATGAAAGTAAAAAATGAGAAACACTGGCTTTAAAGCCTTGTATAGTTATTTACATGTTTTTGGGAAAAATATATGTCAGTAAATTGCATATGAGGGGGTGCACACAAATGCACAGCACAGTACTAGAAAACAGGTGGTAATGGTAATCATACCAAATCTAAACGCTGCTCAAATGACAGTAACTGTATATTCTGTTGTGTGAATAGGTTATAGGAAGTATTTTTTGCACAGATTCTCTTGTGTACCAAAAATGAATTTATGGTCAAATGTACTTTATATTTATGCATATCTAGGAAAACACACACACAAACATTTACACACACACACACACACTCTTCATATTGATGGATCATCCAATAACGATGATGATGAAAATTAGTGTCACTTATAAAGATGACAAGTGAAAAATAAATATACGGTGTATATTATATATACTGTATATACAGTATGTCACAAAAGTTGAGTACACCCCTCACATTTTTGTAAATATTTTATTATATCTTTTCATGTGACAACAATGAAGAAATTGCACTTTGCTACAATGTAAAGTAGTGAGTGTACAGCGTGTATAACAGTGTAAATTTGCTGTCCCCTCAAAATAACTCAACACACAGCCATTAATGTCTAAACCGCTGGCAACAAAGTGAGTACACCCCTAAGTGAAATTATCCAAATAGGGCCCAATTAGCCATTTCCCTCCCTGGTGTCATGTGACTTGTTAATGTTACAAGGTCTCAGGTGTGAATGGGGAACAGGTGTGTTAAATTTGGTGTTATCGCTCTCACTCTCTCATACTGGTCACTGGAAGTTTAACAAAGCACCTCATGGCAAAGAACTCTCTGAGGATCTGCAAAAAAGAATTGTTGCTCTACATGAAGATGGACTAGGCTATAAGAAGATTGCCAAGACCCTGAAGCTGAGCTGTAGCACGGTGGCCAAGACCATAAAGCGGTTTAAAGGGGACAGGTTCCACTCAGAACAGGCCTTACCATGGTCGACCAAAGAAGTTGAGCGCATGTGCTCAGCATCATATACAGAGGTTATCTTTGGGAAATAGAGGTATGAGTGTTGCCAGCATTGCTGCAAAGGTTGAAGGGGTTAGGGGTCAGACTGTCAGTACTCAGACCATATGCCGCACACTCCATTAAATTGGTCTGTATGGCTGTCATCCCAGAAAGAAGCCTCTTCTAAAAATGATGCACAAGAAAGTCTGCAAACAGTTTGTGGAAGTCAAGCAGACTAAGGACATGGATTACTGGAACCATGTCATGTGGCCTGATGAGACCAAGATAAACTTATTTGGTTTAGTTGGTGTCAAGTGTGTGTGGCGGTAACCAGGTGAGGAGTACAAAGACAAGTGTGTCTTGCCTACAGTTAAGCGTGGTGGTGGGAGTGTCATGGTCTGAGGCTGCATGAGTGCTGCCGGCACTGGGGAGCTACAGTTCATTGAGGGAACCATGAATGCCAACATGTACGGTAAACATCCACCAGCTCTGTGATATCGTAGTGGAGGAGTGGAGGAGGATTCCAGTGGCAACCTATGAAGCGCTGGTGAACTCCATGCCCAAGATGGTTAAGGCAGTCCTGGAAAATAATGGTGGCCACACAAAATATTGATACTTTGGGCCCAATTTGGACATTTTCACTTAGGGGTGTACTCACTTTTGTTGCCAGCTGTTTAGACATTAACGGCTGTGTGTAAGAAATATGTATGCAAAATAACAGATCTTGGTGCCCTATAAATATAGACGTGAAAATAAAATAAATGTTTGGTTGTGCAGCCTACTTATTCACAGGAAAAAACCTGGAGAAGTATAATGTCAAAAACTAGATAAGTAATTGGCGCTCACCTTCACCTAAATAGTGTGTGCACATATATAAACAGATAAATCATTAGATGATCACTAATGAAAAAGCTATTGCACCATAATAGAGCTGAAAAAGTGCATAAGAATAAATCACAAAGTGCCAATGTGCTTAAATACTAAACAGAATAGAGAATTAGATAGAAATTGAGGATAATAATCAATTAATCAAAAAATATTATAACAATGAATACTGTGCAATTCATAAATATATTACAAAAGTGACTGCAGCGTGAAAGTGCCAATGTGCATAGATAATGTGCAAAAACAATACTGAATGAATTAAGGTAGTGGACAGTTCATCAACATAACAGTTCATCAAATATGTTGCATCAAATAGCAACACAAGAGTGTCCAACAATCGTGCTCATAAAGTGCAAAACAGTCAATGGATGATTCTATTCTCTTTAATCATTTGCCAACCGCCCACCATCGCATGTCGGTGGCAAAGTGGTTCTATATCGCAAACCACCCTCACCTGGCGATGGCTGCGAGACTCGATCTCTGCCGGCTACCCGCAATGGCTCCCCCGCAGTGGCAGAATGGAGGTCCATGTATGTAAACACATGGATCTCTGTTCTGACGGGGAAGAAATGGGATCGCAGGCTTCCTGTATATGGGAGCCGCGATCACTCTCCTCCCCCAGCCAGCCCAGCCCCCATACAGTTAGTAACACACACAGGGAACACAGTTAACCCTAAGAACGCCCCCCCAGGTTTACCCCTTCCCTGCCAGTGACATTTATGCAGTAATCAGTGCATTTTTATAGCACTGATCACTGTATAAATGTCAATTGTCCCAAAAAAGTATCAAAATGGTCCAACATGTCCGCCGCAATATCACAGTACTGCTAAAAATGCAGATCACCGCCATTACTAGTAAAAAATAAAAATATCAAAATCCATTAATGAATTCTCATCATTCGTAAATGCGACAACTTTTGCGCAGACCAGTCAGTATACGCAGATTGTGATTTACAAAAAATATAAGGAAGAAAATGTTGTGTTTTTTTTTACATTTTTTTTGGATATGCATTTTAGCAAAAAGTAAGAAATATTGGCTTTTTTGCAAAATTGGTGCTCTTTTTTTTGTTTATAGCGGTGATCAGAAATGACACAGAGGTGATCAAATACCACCAAAAGAGAGCTCTATTTGTGGGAAAAAAAGGACACAAATTTTGTTTGGGTACAGCGTTGCACGAACACACAACTGTCAGTTAAAGAGAGGCAGTGCCGAATCGCAAAAAGTGCTCTGGTCCTAAAGGGGGAAATCCTTCCAGGGCTGAAGTGGTTAATGGACATGCTCCACCACCAGGAAGTGTGACAGGGGTTCACACTTACTAAAAAAAGGAGATATAAAAGCCCAATTGACCAACAATTTGAAGATTTCGGAGGACGAAGAGATCACTACACATCTGACCAGGACCAACAAGCATCTCACAGAGGATATAAAAGTAAAAAACACCTTTCATCGCACAAAACAATTTATTCAAACTTAAAACAAATTAAAATCAAATGCATCCAAATGCCCACTCACATGTTCCTGTGCTTATTTACCAGCACTGACAGATCGAACGTGCATGTGAATGAGGCAGGTTCGTCTCGGTGCGGCATGCTCGGAAAGGTCAGAACCAGAGGGGCTGGATGTGACATCAGGAGGCGGCATGGCTTCTATGCATTTCATGTTCAACAAAAACACCTCATCAGGAAGTATGCCTTCAGACCAGCCCTGAGTGACTAAATAGCCGAATGTGAACTGTGATTGGTTGATGGGGTCTTAACAAAGTACACAATTTTATAGGCAATACATCTCCAAAGAAACAAGTTGATAAATGTACATGAAATTAAAATCAATTATTATTAAATGCCATATTGTCATGATTACTGAATAATAACATGAAAGTAATACTTTCCAAAACGTTATACATCAATTATAATAAAAACAATCAATTAAATCATAAAAAATCAATGCCTAAAAAATAGGTTAAAAACCATGAATTGAAAGGAGGAATGAAGAGGACTGGTGTAAAAACAAATGGCGACATCTAGTGATTGTTTTAAATTACTGCAGTCCTGAAAAAAAGCCTAGAAAACCAGTGGGGACTAGCGGTTGTTATAGATCATTACAATCAAAAAAGCATAAACTGTGAATTACTCCAGTTTTAAAAAAGTGGAGAGATCTAGTGGTTGTTTTAAAATGCTACATTCAAAAAGAGTATAGACTTCACCACATAACCAAAACAAGCCCCTCAAAAATAATTCATAATCACCTAAGAATGAAAAGGTGTATGACTAAAAACTAGTAGTTGAAGGTGATTTCACTGAATAGATGAATGATATATAAAGTCCACTAGATAAAAAACAAAAACATAAAAACATGAAAAAAATAAAAAAAAATAAAAAATGTAAAATATATAAATAGGTATCTGGTGAAAAATGAATAAAAACCCTTGCGGTCAAAAATCAGATATGTAACAGTTGAAGTATATGTCAATATTGAGCCCTGATGGAAACAAGCAATTCATCATATGTATCTACCAGGTCTCATTGCGTGAAATTTGCTTCACCATATCACTGCCTCTCCAGTGTCTGAAAATCCTGTCAATTCGAATAAATTTCAAACCAGCCGGATTCCTATTGTGTTTCTCTCTGAAATGCCTTGAGATATTATGTTTAAGGCATCCTTTTTTGATAGTGTTCACGTGCTCATTTATTCTTTTATAAAGTGGTCTGGTGGTGCAGCCTATGCAATTTAAACCAGAGGGGCATGTGAGGAGATAGGTGACATACCAAGATTGGCATGTATTCAGTTTATCAATTTTAAATTCTTTGCCCCTGGTGTCGGGAAAAGACAAAACCTCCCTACTTTTGTCACTTGTGGATTTGCAGGACTTACATCTGCCACATCTATAAAAAACCCTCTCTATCAAGAAAGATAAGGAGTCTTTTTGGTGGGTCTACTACATTTTTTGCTATCCTATTTCTAAGACTCGGGGCTCTCCTATAAATGAATGCTGTTTTTTTCAAGAACATTTCTTTCAGACTATGATCTTTTAGGAGGATTGGCCAATGTTTGTGTATTATCCTTTCTACACCTTTATATTGGGTGTGAAACCCTGTAATAAAATCTAGGTCTTGAGTTTTCATTCTTATTTTTTTGCCTTGAAGAAGTGCATTTCTATTCATTTTTCCTACCATCTCACTTGTCTTTAGTAGTTGTTTCTTCTGATAGCCCTTTTCCAGGAATCTTGCAATAAGTGTATTCAATTCCATACAATAAGCGGACAGTTTATGGCAATTCCTTCTAATTCGTATCAATTGACCTCTAGGGATAGCCTCCAGCTACCTCGGATGGTGGCAGCTTCTTTTCGAGACATATCCATTTCTCTCGTTCAAAAGGTTTTATTGATTTTTGAAAGATAAGCTTAACAAAAAGGCACATATCACATTACTTTACTGGTGCGGCCAGTAGTTGGCAACATCACTACTACAGCCCAGATCAGGTGTTTATATAGGTATCAGTCACAGGATACACAAACCTGTAGCAAAGGTTAATTGTACAGAACATTACGGTCGTACCTCATTGTATTCCTACAAATAATGACTAGATTGAATTACAGCAATAGGGATAACGCATGTGACTAATAATAAAAGAGGTTTAGACAATGTACTAAAGGTATTAACAACATTTAAGACTTTAACTCCTCACCCTAGGGAGTGGTTTAGTGCAGTACTATTACATTGAAAAAATATAAATCGCTTTTGGTGAAAAAAGGACTTGAATAGATACTACATAGACAATTAGTTAAGGTCTTAGGCAAGTGATAGCCAAAAAGGACAAATATGTACTGCACACAATGATGAGGAGTAAGAGGGTTAAGTCACTATGAGCAATGGGAAATTTAGGACTAGCTCGCTGAAGGTTTGTCTATGTTCGGACTTTTAGGCGTAATATTTAAGCTGATAGATTAGACTATAATCCCAGACACCCCAAGTGGCCTCAAATCTGTGTCCAGGGAGGAAGCAGTTAATAGTTTATACATGGGTCAGTTTTGGTAAATTAGTGGGCAGTAGAGACAGCCATTTCAGCGAGCCAAAGGCCAGTTGCTTCTGAAGATGTCGCCTTACAGAGTTCATTATTTGACTATTACAGTACACAGGTATAGAAAAGAGAAGGGGAGGAAGGAGAAGGGAAAGAAAAGAGAGAATGGGAAGGGGGGGTCCGATGGGGATGTCTCCACCACCAGTGTCCCAGCATCAAGGGAGCTTAAGATGAAGGTCACCAGGGCAAGAGGACTCTAAGGTCTAACTCTGCTGGTAAGCAATGGGAAGACATATCCATGTCTATCCACCTCCTTAAAGTGGGTTTGTGTGTATAGACAGCCCTGGGTTTTAAACAGTTCTAGGTCAAGGAACCTCCTTATTCCAACTCGCCATAAGTGGATGCCATATTTGTTATTGTTTAATGATGACAGAAACTCTGCTAATCTTTCTTCTGAGCCATTCCAAATTTAAAAGGATGTCATCAATAAACCTCCTGTAGCATTGTAGCTCTGGCCAATATTTGGTATAAACTTCTTCCCATTTATCCAAGAAAATGGTAGCAATACTGGGGGCATACGTGACCCCCATCACAACTCCTTTAATTTGATTGAAGTATTGGCCATTATGCCAAAAATAATTGTTGGACATAGCTGTTTCTAGTCCATCCAGTAAAAAAATAATTTGTTCATGTAGAGCCCATTCAGCTGCAACCAAGGCATCTTGTTGTTTAATATTTGTATACAAGGACTCCACATCGATTGTTGCTAACAGAGTGGAGTCCTGTATATAAAGTTTGGATAGGAGGGTTATAATGTCACGACTGTCCTTAATGTAGGCTTTGGCTTTAGCAGCAATTGGTTGAAAAAGACATTAGGTATTCCCCAAAGCGGGAATACAGGGAATCTATTCCACTAAGGATTGGTTTTCTTGGGGGATGTTTGCTGTTTTTGTGCATTTTGGGCAGTTAGTATAAAACTGGTAGTCTCGGTGCCTTCGGGAATAAGTATTTGGCCTCTTTCTTACTGGGAAACCCTCTCTCTTTTCCTTTGTTTATCCACCTCTTTAGGCCTTTCTGTATCTTTTGCATTTCTGCTTCATAATCGGATTTTTTTCAAAATAACAACCCCTCCGCCTTTGTCAGCTGGTCTGATCAAGATCCCCTTTCTTTCTTCTAGAGCTTTGATAGCTTGAGCTTCCTTATCAAGGGATTGTTTTGAACAGCCTTTCTTGCGGTGTTTTAATTCCTTTATATCATCCAGTACCATTTTTTTGAAAACTTCTACATATTTGCTGGAGGAGGATTTGGGATTGAAAATCGATTTGGCATCAAACTTACGGTAAATTGAAATAAAACCCAGGCCTGTCTATACACACAAACACACTTCAAGGAGGTGGATAGAAATGTATGTGCCTCGAAAAGAAGCTGCCACCATCCGAGGTGGCTGGAGGCTATCCCTAAAGGTCAATTCATACAAATAAGAAGGAATTGCCATAAACTGTCCGATTATTATACGAAATCAAATAAACTTATTGCAAGATCCCTGGAAAAGGGCTATCGGAAGAAACAACTATTAATGACAAGAGACATAGTGGGAAAAATCAATAGAGATGTGCTTCTTCAAGGCAAAAAAATAAGAACGAAAACTCAAGACCTAGCTTTTATTGCAGGGTTTCACACCCAATATAAAGGTGTAGAAAGGATAATACACGAACATTGGCCAATCCTCCTAAAATATCATAGTCTGAAAGAAATGGTCCTGAAAAAAACATCATTCATTTTTTGGAGAGCCCCGAGTCTTAGAAATAGGATAGCAAAAATGTAGTAGACCCACCAAAAAGACTCCTTACCTTTCTTGATAGAGAGGGTTTTTATAGATGTGGCAGATGTAAGTCCTGCAAGTCCACAAGTGACAAAAGGAGAAAGGTTTTGTCCTTTTCCATCAAAGAATTTAAAATTGATAAACTGATTACATGCCAAACTTGGTATGTCAGCAATCCCCTTACATGCCCCTGTGGTTTAAATTATGAGGGCTGCACCACCAGACCGCTATAAAAAAAAACACCATCAAAAAAGGATACCTTAAACATAATATCTCAAGGCATTTCAGAGAGAAATGCCTTGAGATATTATGGAATCCGGCTGGTTTGAAATTTATTGGTATTGAAAGGATTTTCAGATACTGGAGAGGCAGTGATATGGTGAAGCAAATTTCATGCAGTGAGACCTGGTGTATTGACATATACTTCAACTGTTACATTTCTGATTTTTACCCACAAGGGTTTTTATGCATTTTTCAGCAGATACCTATTTATATTTTTTAAATTTTTCATTTTTTATTTTTTTAATTTTTTGTGTTTTCGTTTTTTTATCTAGAGGACTTTATATATCATTCATCTATTCAGTGAAATCACCTTCAACTACTAGTTTTTAGTCATACACCTTTTCATTCTTAGGTGATTATGAATTATTTTTGAGGGGCTTGTTTTGGTTATGCGGTGAAGTCTATGCTCTTTTTGAACGTAGCACTTTAAAACAACCACTAGATGTCTCCACTTTTTTAAAATTGGAGTAATTCACAGTTTATGCTTTTTTGATTGAAATAATCTATAACACAGCTAGATGACCCCACTGGTTTTCTAGCCATTTTTAAGGTCTAAATATACATTAGCATATTCTGTGCATATTCTGGGTGGCTGCACTGATAAACAATCAGTGCAGAACCCCCCTGTCAGGAGAGCCGCCGATCGGCTCACATCTAGTCGCGTCTGCAGATGAGAGCCATGCGCCTCTGTCAGAAGCTCTTTACCACGTGATCAGCTGTGACAAATGTGATTCGTCACAGCTGATCACATGGTAAAGAGCTTCTGAGAGAGGTTTTTTACCACGACCGGAGATGCAGTGTGTCAGACTGACACATCACCGATCGATGCACTGCATGGCCCCGCAGGCACCCACCGGCTTGGTATCATGCTGGATATCACATGACGCCCCGTCAGGATAACTGAATCACTTCCCGGCCATCATTCTTCATATGGCGGAAGGGAAGTGGTTAAGAGGTCCTGACATGCTTTTTTCTATTATGAGGAATGTTTACATTCTTGTAATAGGAATAAAGGTGATCATTTTTTTAAAGGATGTTGTAAAAATAAAAAATAAAAAGGAAAATAAATAAGAAAAAAATATATAAAATGCCCCGTTCCACCGAGTTTGCACGCAGAAGCAAGCACATTCGTAAGTCACAACCGCATATGGAAATAGTGTTCAAACCACACATGTGAGGTATTGCCATAATCGTTAGAGTGAGAGCAATAATTCTAGCACTAGACCTACTCTGTAACTCAAAACTGATAACCTGTAGAAATTTTTAAACATCACCGATGGAGATTTTTAAGTGCCAAAGTTTGTCGCCTTTCCACGAGCATGCGCAATTTTGAAGCATGACATGTTGGTAATCAATTTACTCAGCGTAACATTTTCTTTCACAATGTGGAAAAAAATTGGGCTAACTTTACTGTTGTCTTATTTATTAATTCAAAAAAGTTTTCTTTTTTCCAGAAAAAAATTGGGCTTGTAAGACCGCTGCACAAATACAGTGTGACATAAAGTATTGCAACAACTGCCATATTATTCTCTAGGGTGTTAGGAAAAATATATATATTGTTTGGGGGTTCTAAGTAATTTTATAGCAAAAAAAATGGTTTTAACTTGGAAACACTAAATCTCAAAAAGAGGCTCGGTCCTTAAATGGTTAATAAGAACCTGGCCTTAATGCAAAACCAGCCTTTAAAGACTACAGTATATGTATTCTTATTACATTTTCACAATAACATGATGACAGGAGTAGGTAGCCTATGACCGTCAATATACAGCTGATCTATTATCGTTTCAAACCTTCTAAATATTGCTTTCTCTTCACGTATGCAAATTACTTGTTATGAGAAATAAAGGCAGAATATTTTTAACTAGGCAGTTTTTCTTATAATATGCCAATCAAGCTACTTTGCATAGAGAAAGGCATGTGATTTTCTTCCAGGCATTATATGATTAAGTTGACAATATTATGTGAGTAACAGTTGAGTACCCACTGTGCTGTACTTTTGACCAAATTGATTTGTGTAATGAACACTTGCTCTGTCTCTTCTCTAAGCTTGAATAGGGCTCTTGATTTAACCAGTAATGCTGGAAGCCAAGTGAATTTACAGCCCCCACAGTCATTCTCGCTCAATGTGAAGAGAATAGCAGCAGCCGTACAGAACCAGAGCATAATTCAATACATTCTGCTATAAGCAGAGAAAATAATATCACACAGCTCTGCAATATACCTATTTGATTTGATTTGTAAACCTGATAAAAAAGCAATCGAGAAAAGTTCAGGGCACAAATATATATGAGTCCCAAGAAAAATATGAGTTCATTGAATGTGTATAAAGCTGTAGAATATCATGCATATTAATTCAGATTCATACATTTTCTTTTAGTGTTACCAGTTTTCTATTTTTTTATATAAACCTCCTAAGATATAAATAAAGGAGCTGCTATTGCTGGCTTGTATTTAGCAGTACATGCTTCAGGACTGTTGTCCTCATCTGGGCTTTAATACTTAGTCACTGACCTTGACTAATCATTTAACCACTGAGATCTGGCAAGTCTGTCCTGCATATTTCTTTTAGGTCATTGCCTGACTCAGTGATAAAGTCAGGATCATCATGACAGCCATAAAGTCTGCAGCTTTTAAACAAATATTTTCTAAATATTTGGGGGAACTTTTGGTGAGGTCTGTTTGTTGTATTCTTTTTTAATCACTTTACCTCCGGAAGGTTATATTCCCCTCATGGCCAGGACACTTTTTGCGATTAAGCACTGTGTTACTTTAACCAGCAATTCCTCAGTCATGCAATATCATACAGAAATTATTTTTTTATATACAGCTGTGCTCATAATTTTACATAATTTTTACCCTGGCAGAATTTATGATTTCTTGGCCATTTTTCAGAGAATATGAATAAGAACACAAAAACATGTATTTCACTCATGGTTAGTGTTTGGCTGAAGCCATTTATTATCAAACAACTGTGTTTACTCTTTTTAAATCATAATGACAACAGAAACTAACCAAATGACCCTGATCGAAAGTTTACATACCCTGGTGATTTTCGCCTGATAACATGCACACAAGTTGACACAAAGGGGTTTGAATGGCTATTAAAGGTAACCATCCTCACCTGTGATCTGTTTGCTTGTAATTAGGGTGTGTGTATAAAAGGTCAATGAGTTTCTGGTCTCCTGACAGACACTTGCATCTCTCATCCAGTGCTGCACTGACGTTTCTGGATTCATGGGGAAAGCAAACGAATTGTAAAAGGATCTGCAGGAAAAGGTAGTTGAACTGTATAAAACAGGAAAGGGATAAAAGATATCCAAGGAATTGAGAATGTCAATCAGCAGTGTTCAAACTCTAATCAAGAAGTGGAAAATGAGGGGTTCTGTTGAAACCAAACCACGGTCACGTAGACCAACTATGGTTTCAGCCACAACTGCCAACAAAAAACCTCAGGTGAAATACAGTACATGTGGTGTGGCATAATAAGGAGTCACTTGAAGAAAGATGGACTGCATGGTCGAGTCGCCAGAAGAAAGCAATTACTACACAAATGCCACAAAGTATCCCACTTACAATATGCCAAACAGCACAGAGACAAGCCTCAAACCTTCTGGCACAGATTCATTTGAAGTGATGAGACCAAAATTTAGCTTTTTGGCCACAACCATAAACGTTACATTTAGAGACGAGTCAGCAAGGCCTGTGAAACAGGGAGGTGGATCGCTGATGTTTTGGGGATATGTGAACTACAAAGGCACAGGAAATTTGGTCAAAATTGAAGGCAAGATGAATGCAGTATTTTATTTAAAAAATACTGGAGGAACATTTGCATTCATCAGCCAGGAAGCTGCACATGGGATGTATTTGGACATTCCAACATGACAATGATCCAAAACACAAGGCCAAGTTGACCTGTCATTGGCTACAGCAGAATAAAGTGAAGGTTCTGGAGTGGCCACCTCAGTTTCCTGACCTCAATCTCATTGAGACACTCTGGGGAGATCTCAAACACGTAGTTCATGCAAGAGAGCCCAAGAATTTAAAGTAAGTGGAGGCTTTTTCCCAAGAGAAATTGGCAGCTTTATCATCTGAGAAGATAAAGAGCCTCATCCACAAATACCACAAAATACTTCAAGCTGTCATTGATGCTAAAGGGGGCAATACATGGTATTAAGAACTGGGGTATGTAAACTTTTAATCAGGGTCATTTGGGTAGTTTCTGTTGTCATTATGATTTAAAAAGAGTAAATACAGTTGATTGATAATAAATGGCTTCAGCCAAACACTAACCATGAGTGAAAGAAATGTTTTTATGTTATCATTCATATTCTCTGAAAAATGGCCAAGAAATCATAATTTCTGCCAGGGTAGGTAAACTTATGAGCACAACTATATCTTTTTTACACAAATAACCATTTGTGCCTGCACTTCCTTAAAATTCTTGGGCTGTCTTTTGGTGGTATTAAATTGCCACTACAGTATATAACACGAAAACTTACAATAACCTCGTTTTCAGCAGCGCTACATGTGCAAAGTATATCAATGTAAAGTGCATCAGTAGATAAATTGATCCATCAAATTACACCAATACAAAGTGCAAAAATATGAATAAAAACTGCAAACATAAACATATAAAGTGCATGTGCTCAAAGTCCAATTGTGATAGAGTAAACTGCTAATGTCCACATAAATTAGTTTCTTCCTCCTTCTTAGAACAGTGATCTGGCTTCTCCCCGCTAATTGATAGTTTTTACACACAGTTTGCAGATGTTCTAAGAACAGGGATATGGCTTCTCCCGGCTAATGTATACTTTTCTCACAGAGTTTTAAGATGATTGTAGAATGTACAATCATCTTAAAACTGTGTGATAAAAGTATAAATTAGCCGGGAGAAGCCAGATCTCTGTTCTTAGAACAGTGATCTGGCTTCTCCCCACTAATTGATAGTTTTCACACACAATTTGCAGATGTTCTAAGAACAGGTCAAAATTCTACTAACATGTAAGATGTTAGTAGAATTTTGAGACACTC
>BLSH010192100.1:491004-517480 GCA_018402905.1 Glandirana rugosa | reverse complement strand
CTCACAGAGTTTTAAGATGATTGTAGAATGTACAATCATCTTAAAACTGTGTGATAAAAGTATAAATTAGCCGGGAGAAGCCAGATCTCTGTTCTTAGAACAGTGATCTGGCTTCTCCCCACTAATTGATAGTTTTCACACACAATTTGCAGATGTTCTAAGAACAGGGATATGGCTTCTCCCGGCTAATGTATACTTTTCTCACAGAGTTTTAAGATGATTGTAGAATGTACAATCATCTTAAAACTGTGTGATAAAAGTATAAATTAGCTGGGAGAAGCCATATCACTGTTCTTAGAACAGTGATATGGCTTCTCCCAGCTAATTTATACTTTTCTCACACAGTTTTAAGATAGTCCACATCCACCTCCATTTTTGATTTTTTTATGTTATTTTTTTTTTATTATTTTAAGTTATTTCCCTATCCCCATTTCTTTGTAGGGCACATGTCCGACCCTTACCCCCATTTTCCTTCCTTTTGCAGACCTCTAGGACTTTCCAGGACTTTCTTACAGCCATTTTTGTGCCTAAAAGTTTGGGTCCCCATTGATTTCAATGGGGTTCGGGGTCCAGGTCAAAGTTCGGGTTCTGTCAGGACCCGAGCCCGGACTTTGTTCCGAAGTTTGGCTGAACCAGCAAAACCCGAACTTCCAGAGGTTCGCTCAACTCTAACCATAACTTATAAAGGCTACATGTATATCTTAAGATATTCAGAGGAAGCATCAAAACTTCCCAGTGGGTGTCACAGTTGACCTGATCCACAACCCCTCCTGCAAACCTCTTTTATTGCACAGGAAATTATAGCAGCCAAGAGAATAATAGTTTTTGCCTGGAATAAAACAATCTCTCCTGACTGGTCACTCTTTGTCCAATGCCTTAATATGCAAACCCAGTTTGAACTAATGTTTTCAATCAAAAATGGCAAATGTGCCACCTTTTGGAAGCAATGGCATCTCTGGCTGATTCACCCAAAATGCACAGCAAGCATTTATGTTACTTTACATACGCCTTTACTTATAGTTCCTGTTTTTCTTAGGTATCACAAAGAGGTTGAAGAGTAACTATATGTTTACCAGCATACCTAAAGGCATTGTATGATTTGGCACAAGTGTACCCACATAACTTACTAAGAATTATGCACTAACTTATATTTTTTATTGATTCTTGTTGTCTTGTTTTTGTTGTGTGTACAGCAATGTATAACATTGAGATGTTATAACAGTTTTTGTCTTGACCTAATGATGCTTGAGCATATGCTTTGTATTATCTTCTTATAACTTCAATAAAAAAAAAAACTATTGTTAAAAAAAAGTTTTCTGCTTTCAGTGTTAAATTTAAGATTTGGCTGAACTTCACAAGTAGTTTGGGGAGACTGGACAAAGATTCACATAAGTTTGTTTTAGGAGCAATTCATCCACATATATGCTAAGCTCAGTTCTTTTCCCCTGAGATTAAGGCCACCTATCGTATACTTGGATGACATTTTATGTGTTTCCAAAGGTTCAACAGCAAGGACAAATAGTTTGGGTGACTGAGGGCATCCTTGTTTGATACCATGACTAATATTGATAGGCAAAGGAATTGTTGTAGAACATTTTAGAAGGGTTTTAGGTTTGTATTTAGGGCTTGTAGTACTGACTAAAAAATGCTGTATTGCTATATAATTAAAGACTATCAAAAGCATTTTAGGTAACTAAAAGTATAAGCAGCTTATGTTTACAGTGTGCCTGTGTTTGTAGAAGCTTATTTAAGAGAAAACCATGTAAAGGCGTTAATGTACATTTAACCCTTTCGCCACCAGGTCCGTACATAGTACAGACCTAACGGCGGGGGGGTATTACACACAATTCAGTGGCTGCTGCCACTGGGATTGTGTGTGAAACTGACGAAGACCAATCTTCCTGCTCTCAGATATATTGTCCCAAAGGGAGATGTGATACAAACATAAATTTCTGATAGATGGATGTGAGTATTCATCCACACACAAAAGGTCTTGCAGCCCCCCTCAGGACCATGGGCATCCAAAGGTACTAAAAAATGAAAAACCAAGAGAAGGGCGCACCGACCTAGTGCAACTCCATTAAAATATATTAAGAGTAAAATGGAAAAAGGTGTATACTTACAAACATAGAATATATAAAAGCATGTCAAAGTCATAAAATGAACAGAACACCTCAAGGACTACTGGGATGCTCCAAATCTGCAAGGAGACCAGAACATGCCCATAGTGGCCAGGCTAACATGTTTCCAGGGAGAACCCTCTTCTTCAGAGGCTTCTGAAGCGTCACCTATAGAAAATATAGGGTAGCAAAGTTTGACGCCATTGCACGGGGTGCACAAAAATGTAAGGTTAGGCATGTTGGGTATCTATTTACTTGGTGCAACCTCACCTTTTATATTTTACCAAATATTTGGGTAATGTATTATGTTTGATTGCCTTAAAATTCGTGTTAGTGTGTTTTTACTGAAATATTGCATTTCCTAGACCTTTGCAGTAATATCATGTGACATAAAAAATTGGAACTACTATTATTTTATTCTCTAGGATGTCTGCTTTCAGAAAATATATAATATTTGGGGGTTTTGTGTAATCTTCAGGCATAAAATTATTTTTAAACATGTGTGCAAAAAACGCAAAAACAGCTCTGGCAGCGAAAGGGTTAAAAGGAAAAAGAAGGTTTAAGAGAATAAATGAATACCTTGCCAACTGTTAAGCATGGAAGTGGGCCTATTTTTTTGGGGGGGTGGGGAGCAGGGTTGTGTATTTTTGGACTAAACAAAATGATAGATTCTACTAAGTATTAAGAAATTAGTAGGCATTTATTAAAATGTACTGCACCAGTGTATATTGATATGACTATAGCACTGAATACAATATACAGCTTGCTATGTGATTTAGGTGCAAATAACATGACTAAAGCTCAAATGTGTAAACAAGCTTTTTAACCCTTTAAAGTATTGTACAAACAACAGTAGCATTTATTGATTTGGCCACTAGGCTTCAGATCACTAAAATGCAAATCATATACTCATTGTGGCATGTACTGTAAATGTCTCCTGAAAATGACTGTTCCTGCAGTTCTGCTAAGTAGAGTCACCTGAATTTTAAAGTTTTCAGTATTCTTACAACATAAACAAAACAGGTAAGAAAGAAATGTTTCAAAGTTGCTGGTGAAGTATGCCCTTAACATCTGTTTCTAAATTAGCAACATATTTTCTATTGTCGCTGAGTAAAATATTTGCCATCCATACAAATTATTTATGCCCATTCAAAAAATGAAAACCATCATGTGAAGGACAATAAATTAATGAATAACCTGCTGTTATGCTTTAAATAATATGCCAGATTCACTTTTTGGGTTGCATAGGTTTTACATTTGTCAAGCTGGATTATTTTACACTATGGTCTCACTTTGCTATTGTATAATATACTGTATCTATGGAATTAGAATTATGTCCTATAGAATCATGACAGACTGTAATATGCATATTCTAATACTCCAAATGCTGACTTGTAGAAAATAAATTGAAAAAAATTACTTTTTACCATCTGTTACTTGGTTTAAACCAACTGAGGGTCAGTGCCATAGCAAGGCTTGGTACATAAATATAAATATGTAGCTAGCTGTGCTAAAACATTTCGCTTTTCTTAAAAAAATATCCTTGAATATGAGGATATGAGGAGCCGAGAAATTGATCATGGAATATTATGTGGTAATCCAGCGCATAGGGGATAGGGTAAGCAAAAGTAGTATATGTATGAATGTGAGTTAGGGACCTTACATTGTAAGCTCCTTGAGGGTAGGGACTGAGGTGAATGTACAATATATATGTAAAGCGCTGCATGAATTGAAAGCACTACATAAGAAACTAAAATAAATAAATACATTGTTTTTCTAAATCTACTAGTGAATAATTCTGCAGTGCAGAAGAGCTCAGATTTGGGCAAATCCACACATGTGCTGCCACCAACATTATGTGCAATTTGTATGCCCCGCATGCAACCACAGAGCTGCCCACATACCAGCTTGGAAACACCTTCCTAAACTCTAGCACCTCTGGGTATCTAATGAAGTGTGCACAGGGCACTTAAACCCCCTTCCTAAACAGACCAATTGTTAGCTTTCAGCGCTCTCACAATTTGAATGGCAATTACTCAGTCATACTACACTGTACTCATATGAAATTTTTGTCCTTTTTTTCACACAAATAGTGCTTTCTTTTGGTGGTAGTTAATCACTGCTGGGTTTTTTTATTTTTTTTGCACTATAAATGAAAAAGAGCAAAAATTTTGTAAAAAATAGCATTTTTCTTCACTTCTGCTATAAAATTTAGCAAATTAGTAATTTTTCTTCATACATTTTGGACACAATTTATATTGCTACTTATCTTTGGTAAAAATAACTCAAATTAGTGTATATTATTTGGTCTTTGTGAAAGGTATAGAGTCTACAAGCTATGGTGGCATCACTGAAAATTGATCACACCTGATGTACTGATGGCCTATCTCATTTCTTGAGACCCTAACAAGCCAGGAAAGCACAAATACCCCCCAAATGACCCTTTTTTATAAAGTAGGCAGTACAAAGTACTTAGTAAGATGCATGGTGAGTTTTTTGAAGGTGTAATTTTTTTCCACAATTCTTGCAAAATGAAGATTTTTACTTTTTATTTTAATTTTTTTCATTAAATTTTCATAATAACAGGGTATTTCTCACACACAGCATATGCATACCACAAATTACACCCCAAAACACATGCTGCTACTCCTCCTGAGTACGGCGATACCACATGTGTGAGACATTTTCACAGCCTGGTCACAGAGAGGTCCAACATGCAGGGAGCACCATCAGGCGTTCTAGGAGTATAACTTACGCATAAAATATCTTGACTACCCATCACACTTTTGAAGGCCCTGGAGCACCAGGACAATAGAAACACCCAAAAAATTACCCCATTTTGGAAAGTAAACACCCCAACATATATTCTATGAGGCGTAATGAGTTTTATGAACATGTCATATTTTTCCACAAGTTTTTGGAAAATGTGGAAAGAAAATTAAATTGTATTTTTCTTACACAAAGTTGTCCATTTATACAATATGTCTAACACATAGCATGTACATGCACTGTAGTGGCATGGATGTGGACGGATGAGCCAGGGATGGAATATGGATGTGGGTGGATGAGCCAGGGATGGAGCATAGATGTGGATGGGTGAGCCAGGGATGGAGCATGGATGAGCATGAATCTGGATGGATGAGCCAGGGATGGATGGATGAGTCAGGGATGGTGCATGGATGAGCCAGGGATGGATGGATGGATGAGCCAGGGATGGATGAATGAGCAAAGGATGGAGCATGGATGAGCCAGGGATGGGTGAACTAGGGATGGATGAGGCATGGACGGGTGAGCCAGGGATGGGTGAGCCAGGGACTGGGTGAGCCAGGGATGGGTGAGCCAGGGATGGGTGAGCCAAGAACTGGGTGAGCCAGGGACTGGGTGAGCCAGGGATGGGTGAACCAGGGACTGGGTGTGCCAGGGTCAGGTGAGCCAGGGACAGGTGAGCCAGGGACTAGGTGTGCCAGAAACGGTGAGCCAGGGACTGGGTGAGCCAGGGACATGTGAGCCAGGGACTGGGTGAGCCAGGGATTGGTGAGCCAGGGATTGGCTGAGCCAGGGACGGGTGAGCCAGGGAAGGGGTAAGCCAGGGACGGGTGAGCCAGGGATGGATGGGTGAGCCATGGATGGATGGATGAGCCAGGGATGGATGGATGAGCCAGATATGGGTGACCCAGGGATGGATGAGCCAGGGATGGATGTATGGATGAGCCAGGAATGTATGGATGAGCCAGGGATGTATGGATGAGCTAGGGATGCATGGATGGATGAGCCAGGGATGTATGCATGGATTAGACAGGGATGTATGGATGGATGAGTAAGGGATGGTTGGATGGATGAGCCAGGGATGTATGGATGACCCAGGGATGCATGGATGAGTCAGGGATGCATGGATGAGCCAGGGATGGATATATGAGCCAGGGATGGATGGATGAGCCAGGGATGCATGAATGAGCCAGGAATGCATGGATGAGCCAGGGATGCATGGATGAGCCATGGATGGATGAATGAGCTAGGGATACATGGATGAGCCAGGGATGGATGGATAAGCCAGGGATGCATGGATGAGCCAGGGATGCATGGATGGATGAGCCAGGGATAATGAGCCAGGGATGTATTGGTGTGCTAAGGGTGGGCACAGATCAGCACTGTAGGCACTTCACATCCAGCCCACAACGCTGCTGCACCCACTCTCCTCACACACTGTGCGATCAGTGCGAGCAGAGGGGAGGAGCTGAACCAGACATGCACTCCGGTTTGTTTACAAGTGATCACTCCGTCCATTGGACAGAGTGATCACGTGGTAAAGGGCCGCTGTCATTGGCCCTTTACCCCGATCTGTGACACGCCGGGTCTGGGAAACCCAACGGTCATGGACATTGCCAGGTGCGTGCCCCAGGGGGCATGCGGGAGTGCGATTCCAGGAGGACGTCAATGGCTGTCCTTCCAGAATAAGCCGACTGCACTGTGGGCATCTTTCAACAAGTGGTTAATCTTAAAGGAAAATCAAAGCATATTTGGTACTTTTTTTATCACGTTTATTAAACTATATTGTGTATCATTTGTATTGTTTGTATAAAATCCTTAATTTACACATAATAAATAATCCATTACTTGTCTCTGCTTGTCCTCCGTGAGGACAGTTCTTATTTTGTGGGTTATTGGTAATGTAGTCCGAACCCAGAGAACTCAACAGCAGGTGCAATGAAATGCCAACGTCTCCAAAGTACAATTTGGGGGGGGATTTGCACTGAGGTGATTTCTTCATAGGGGTCGGAGAAATGTGTCGGTTGGAGTGGGTGATCTTTTACTTTCAAGGCTCTACACATTTTTGATCCCTGCCCACTGTGTGTTATCCATGCCTAACCCTGAAGCTCTGTACAACCCCAGTGCCCATACATGGATTGAAATTTGACCAATCCCTTTTGAACCAGACAAATTTCACTCAATGTATTGTTGGCTTAAGGCAGAGCAGGGAACTCCAGATGCATGTAAAAAAAAAAAAAAAAAAAACAGTTCAGAAAGAAGAACCTTTACTAAGTAAAGACAGTGAACTAATTAAAACACACATGTATTTTGTACTCACAAAAGAAGTCTTGCAAAGAAGTATATAGCAGTGCAGGATGACAGTGTAAATCCTCACAGCCCCAATCAACCCTGGGGGGGGGGGGGAGCTGAACGCCAACTGCTGTCACTGTCAATCTAAGTTCCACACACTGAGATGTCATCACATCTTTTTTTTAAAAAGTTCATTATTTTTACTTAATATACTTAGAGGATCTTTTTCTGTGCTGTTTTTTTTTTTTAGTTTGTTTTTTTCATTTATCCAGAGTTTCCTTAAGCCAACCATATATGGATAAAAATGTTGCCCATTCAGCAAAGACCGGCCGAGCTTAAATCCATGCATGAGCGCTGTGGTTGTACAGAAGTTGATCTTCCGATTGACTTCTGTTCAAGCACCATGGCTATAGCCTGCAAAGCTGATCTGTGTATTCTGATAATGGGGAAGCTTCCCCTCTGTCAGAATACAATAGCTTAGCAGGAGGATCCCCCCCATCTACATTGAGTGTGTGGATGAGGGCATCAGATCATTTTTTTTTTCAACCCACTGGTTGAGCGAAAAAACAGACTCATGTATGGACTGCCTTGCCCTGCTGCAATGGACTGTCTCTTAGCTGTAGAATCCATTTGTTTAGTGCCTGGGGCTACCTGTGCCATTACCATATATTACTGTACACTTGCCATGTGTCAGTATCCACCTTTGATTAGCATCTGATGGTAGTTTGGTTGTTACTGTCACCTCTTGCATTCAGGTGGTTACGTTTTTCCATATCACCAATTTATTTCTATGAAGAATATAGCTTTAAAGGGGTATAATGGGATCTGTGGATAAAAAACAATTGAGTCAGACATTGTGAAGAGGACAAGGATGCTCTAAATAAGTTTGTCAAAGCTTGCTCCCACTCCTCCTCACTGCGAGCCTCCAAATCTCTACGCCATCGCCCTAGACTGCCCACTTGTGTTTTTTTTCCCTCTATCCTTTGTAAGGAAGTGTTTATGTCTCCAATAAGTACCTGTTTGAATGTCTTACAGTTACTGCCAATGCTAATATTAATGATGGACTATACTTAAATTGAACATTTTTGGCCAAAATCTGTTGGGCAACTGATATTTCTTTGCTAGTTTATTGAATCGCTTTAAAACCTTGTTATCAAAAAGCTGATATAGTAACACTATACCAGCTTTTTTCCATAAGTCAAAATGTTTCAGTTTCCCTATCTCTGGTAATTGTGGATTTTCCCATATAGGCATATTCTGAGTATATCCCTCCTGTAAAGTTTCTCGTTGAACAGCATTCCATAGTTTATGGATTAATTGGAATGTAGGGAAACATTGCTTATTATAAAAATGGTGAGCTACTATTAACTGTACAAGTGGTTCCATTGGTTCCATTTTGCTGTATTGAGTCTTCTTGATTTATGATGTTCCAACCATATAATTGCTGTAATTGTGATGCTAGATAGTACTGTCTTGCATTAGGAACAGCCAGGCCTCCTTTATCTTTAGGTAGCTGCAGTATTCCCAGACTAATCCGAGCATGTTTATATCTCCAGATCAGATCTCTAAACAGGGCATCTACTTGTTTAAAAAAATTCTGAGGCAATCATATAGGGCAGTTATGTAGAAAATATTGTAATTGTGGCATCCATACCATCTTTATCAAATTAGCTCTACCAATTACTGTTAGCGGTAATCTGCTCCATATTTTCCCTACTTGTTTAAAACGTTTAAGTAGTGGGGTTAAATTCTTTTCTGCATATGTATTCACTTGTTGTGTAATTCGACCACCCAGGTATCTAAATGTACATACTATAGTTATTTGGGATGCTAATGTTGGCAAAATGTTCAGCAATGGATCTACAGGTAAAAGGACTGACTTGTCCCAATTTATTTTAAATCCTGAAAAGTAACCGTATGTATTAATTAAGGACATTTCTGCTACTAGGGAGGATGATGTATCACCCAAAAATAAAAGTGTGTCCTCTGCATACAGAGCAATCTTATCCTCTCCCAGAGGTCTACAAAACCCAACAACATTTGATGATTGGCATATGGCGGCAGCCAAAGGTTCTAGAGCTAAAGCAAAAAGTAATGGTGATAGTGGGCATTCCTGTCTTGTACCTCGTTTTAAAGAAAATAGAGCTGAAACATGTCCATTTACTCGAACCCGCACTACCGGATCAGCATAGAGAAGTTGTATCCCTGTTCTAAATTGGGGTCCAAATCCAAACTTCTCTAAACAGTTCCATAGAAAGTCCCACTCTATACTATCAAAGGCTTTTGCTGCATCAAGTGACAGTATAGCCCTATTTCCTATATTTTCAGATGGAACCTGCAAATTTAAAAACAACCGTCTTAGATTCACTGCACTAGATCTATCTGCGATGAAACCAGTCTCGTCTGGGTGCACTATCTTAGCTATAACCTTTGCTAGTCTATTAGCTAGTACTTTTGCCAGTAGCTTCACATCCAATGTAAGCAAAGATATTGGGCGATATGATTCTGGATCTTCAAGGTTCTTATAAGATTTTAATAAGACTATAATAATCATCTCATTCATAGAGGGAGGAAGATGACCACACTCCAAAGCTGAATTAAATACCTCCAAAAATTCTGGAAGTAATTTAGCACCATAAACTTTATAGACTTGGTAACGCCTGGGGTTTTATTATTGGGCTCCATTTACACAGGACACTGTTTCAACCTCCTTTGAACAATTTTTTTTTGACAGCTAGAAGCCAGCGTCTAAAATGGTTGTTTTGCTGCATTTTGCATGCCGCATTTTGCATGCCGCGTTTAGCCGCGTTCACGTCTAGGAGCGTTTTTTTTATTTATTTTTTTTAAAATAGAAATGGCTGTAAATGAAACAGCCCTAGATGCGAGTTACCAGGTTTAGGCACGTTTGCAAGCTGTTTGGCATTTCAAATGCCTCTGCACTGGCGTCTGAACCCTTTTTTTTTGCTTTGCAAAAAAAGCCTTTAAACTCAACTGCCTGGAAATTACCTTAAATGACCCTGTGTAAATGCACTGATAAGATAACATAGAGGAAAATTAAGGGGCAGCTGAAAAAAATGCCCAACGGCCTCTAAACATATGCTTACCAGCAACAGTGTAAATGAGGCCTTAGGCATATTAGCAGAAGTAGCCTGTAGTTCCTCTAAGGTCAATTCAGTACTTTTATCATTTACTTTACTACTATACAGATTCTTAAAAAATTCCAGAAACTGAAGATATCTCTATTATAGTTCTTACTTTTTTAGTTGGAGATACTTTCAATTCCATCACTTGTGACATTGGCCTTTGAACCTTTACTATTGTTGCTAATAGATGACCTGTATTTTCCCCATCTTCAAAATAGAGTTGCTGAAGGAAAAAAAGTTTCTGCTCTGCTCTTTTACATGAAATATCAGCATATTCTTGTTGTTTTTGTATCCACAGCTGTTGATTTTCTATGGTAGGGTTCGCAATATATTGAATTTCGTCCTGTAATGCCACTTCAGCCACAGTCCTTTTCCAAGCTTTAGTTCTTTTTTTAATTTTTGAAATTTGAGAGATAAATAGACCTCTTATGTAGGCCTTTAACGAATCCCAATATATCCGAGAGGCTACGGTGGGCTTGTTAACAGCACTAAAGTCTGAGATATCAAATAAGATACTCTCCTTAGGGGAAGAGGTCAAACCAATAAGGATTCATTTTCCACAATGTGTGATTCTCAGTAGAGCATAAAATGAGCTTAAGAACCATTGGTGAATGGTCTGACAATCCCCTAGCTGCATAAGTCACCTTCAATATAACTGGTAACATTGCTGAGGTGACTAAGGCTAAATCTTTTCTAGATAGGGCATTATGGGTATTAGAGAAACACAAGTATTCTCTTGCATTAGGGTGTAGCATTCTCCATATATCTATCAAACCTATCTGCCAAGGTCGTTCATCCCATGGTCATCTCATATTTATCTAAAAGAGGATCAATATAATTATTAAAGTCCCCTACTATTAACCAAGGGGCATCAGCTTTATCAGAGGTAAAGTTCAAAAATTCCTTAAGTACCTCCGATGAATATGGAGGTGGTATGTATACATTAGCCAGCACATAAGGTCATAAGGTCATAGCACAGCACTGAGCCAGCATTAGTTAGGGAGATTGCATTGTGTCAACATGGGAAGAAGAACAAAAGGGAGAAGACCGTGGAGAAGACCCGGTGAAAGAGTGATAAGATAGAAGACAGAAGATCTGTGAAAAGAACAGAAGAAAGAAGACTCCTCAGAAGAAAGAAGACCCCGCAAAAGAGCAATAGAACAAAGATGTCAGAGGAGGGAGAAGAGCCAGAGAGGGAGAAGACACCGGAGCGGATTTAATAAAATACTTTAAAAACCTGTGTAGTGAATGGGTAGGGGTACAATGTACCCCATACTCATTCACATAGGGTGGGGGGCCGGGATCTGGGGCCCTCTTGTTAAAGGGAGCTTCCAAACTCCGATAAGCCACCACCCGCAGACCCCAACAACCACCAGCCAGGGTTGTCGGGAAGAGGCCCTTGTCCTCATCAACATGGGGACAAGGTGCTTCGGGGTGGAGGGCATCATGATCCAACTTCTGGTGCGACTTCTGTTCAAATCACTGGACTTCCATAGGGAACCAGTGATTTTGAATAGAGACAGAGAAACTCAGCTGAAAGCTAGCGTGGATAAACGTGCATTGACGCCAATGCAAAACGCTGATAAAATTGAGTTTTTAACCATTTCCGGACCAACGCTGTCACCTGACGGTGGTCACTTTGAAGTGGAATACCATTGTTATGGTAGCAGATAGCTACCATAACCCCGGTATTTTTTTTAGAGCCGGCGATTCTGAACAAGATAAAAGTGGTCTCAGCGGCAGATACACCACAAGATCACTTTTATCACCGGCGGGAGGGGTGCTCCCCGCGCCGGTTTCCAGTCATCTCCACCATTTACCGGACCCACTGGCAGCGGCGGAGATGATCGGTCTGTCCCCCCCAGTGTCCATGAGCTGAGTGAGCGGATGAAGCCATTCACCCAGCTCCAAAACATGGCAGGGCGGAAGCGACGTCACAAATCACTTCCGCCCAATGGTCTTAAAGGGCTCATTTTTTTTTGCACTGCCATTTTTTTTTGCATTTTAGTGTAAATATGAGATCTGAGGTCTTTTTGACCCCAAATCTCATATTTAGGAGGACCTGGCATGCTTATTTCTATTACAAGAAATGTTTACATTTCTTGTAATAGGACTAAAAGTAATCAAAATTTTTTTTTTTGAAAAGAACAGTGTAAAAATAAAAATGAAAAAGCGCCCCATCCCCGCGAGCTTGTGCGAAGAAGCAAACGTATATGTAAGTCCCGCCCAAATATGAAAACGGTGTTCAAACCACACATGTGTGGTATTGCCACGATCGTTAGAGCGAGAACAACAATTATAGCACTAGACCTCCTCTGTAACTCAAAAATGCTAACCTGTAGAATTTTTTAAACGTCGCCAATGGAGTTTTTTATGTTGCAAAGTTTGTCGCCATTCTGCGAGTGGACGCAATTTTTAAGAATGACATGTTGGGTATCATTTTACTCGGCGTAACATTGTCTTTCACAATATGGAAAAAAATGGCCTAACTTTACTGTTGTCTTATTTTTTAACTCATAAAACTGATTTTTTTTAAAAAAAATCGCACTTGCAAGACCTCTGCGCAAATATGGTGTGACATAAAGTTTTGCAACGGCCGCCATTTTATTCTCTAGGGTGTTAGAAAAAAAATATAATGTTTGGGGGTTCTAAGTAATTTTATAGCAAGAAAAAATGGTTTTAACTCGTGAACACTGAACCCAAAAAACAGGCTCAGTCTTAAAGTGGTTAATGCAGCATTTTTCCTGGTGTCAGTACTAGCTTTACAGATCATTTTTTATAACGCCCGAGTGTATGTAGCCTTAAACTAATACTTTGTTGAAACACATTTTGATTGCATTCAGTCTTTTGGAGTAGGTGTCTATCAGCATGGCACATCTTGCCTTGGGGATCTTTGCCCACTCCTCCTTGCAAAAGTGCTCCAAATCTCCTCTGCAAAACCTTATTCAGGTAACCCACAGATTTTCAATTGGATTCAGGACTGAACTCTGGCTGGGCCATTCCAAAAAATTGAGCTTCTTCTGGTGAACCATTCTATTGTTGGATTTTGAGATATGCTTTGGGTCATTGTCATGCTGAAATGTGAAATTCCTCTTCATCTTCAACTTTTTAGCAGAGGACTCAAGGTTTTATGCCAAAACTAACTGATATTTGAAACCATTCACTTTGAATGAAAGCCCAGATCCAGCTGAAGAAAAATAGCCCATTGCAAACGCTGCCATCACTATGCTTCATTGTGGTATGGTGTTTTTTTGGTGATGTACGGTGATGGTTTCATATTAAACATACTTTTTGGAATTATTGACAAAAAGTTCACTCTTAGGGGTTGATTTACTAAAGCTTGAAAGTGCAAAATTTGGTGCAGCTCCACATAGAAACCAATCAGCTTCAAGGTTTTATTGTCAAAGCTTGATTGAACAAGCTGAGGTTAGAAGCTGATTGGATAGCATCCTCGGCTGCACCACTTTTTGCACTCTCCAGCTTTAGTAAATCAACCCCTTAGTCTCATCAGACCATAACACATTTTTCCACATGCTTTTGGCATCCTTAAGTGGATGTAAACCTGATTCATGAAATTTGAGCTGGGCACATATAGCCGCAGAGTTCTCTTATCTCTCTTCAAAGCATTGTGTCTTGTAGCTCTATCCTGCTCTGTTCCTCTGTTATCAGCCTGAGATCTTTGACCAGCTCTCCGAGACCCGGAGATAAAGTGTGTGTCGGAGGAGGTCGCTATAAATAGATTAGCAGACTGCTAAACTATACATAGGCAAGCTATGCCTGTGTGGGGAGGGGGTGTGTTCCTTTTCTCCAATCAGCTGTCTCACAGTGTCTAGCGATAATCCCCTCCTAGAGGGGAACCAGGAAGAGAAAATTCAAACAGAACATGTATTTTCCAAACAGTGTATTAATGTGAAGACTTTAGATATATGTAAAACTTATATAGGGAGATTTGTTCCATCTCTGTGTATCATCTGTGGCTGTTCACTTCACTAAAAAAAATGTAAACTTAAAATAAATGTATAATATATGTAAATTAATAATTAGGATAAGGGTTAGAGTTAGGATTGACATTAAAGTTAGTTCAGCATGGGAAACTGATTTGTGAGAAAATTATTATTTTCTTTCCCCTCCCCCCTCACATCTGGTTTACCTCATGATTTAGGCTAGGTTCACACATATGTGATGCGAGAACCGGTGCGATTCCAGAGCTGGTTCCCACATTGCATCTCTCCCGCAGGCAGTTCACACTACCCTCTGCGAACCACTTCAGGTGTAGTCAATACAAAGTTAATGACACTCCCAGATCAGTTCACAGATAACAGTGCAAACTGTGAACTCGCACAGGAATTGGATCACATAGGTGAGAACACCCATGCGGTCCAATTCCAGTGTCCACTATTTTCCTGTAAATCTAATGTGAGTTCAGCCATACAATTGTATGGCTGAACTCGCATTGCACGGACATCACATGCTCCTGGCACTGCAGTGCGCGTGCAAATCACATGTGATGTCTGTGCTCGCACAAGTGTGAATCCAGGCTTAGCATGCAATAATTATATCATAATCAGTGATATTCACTGTGAACTGTCGTCTTTTCACCCTCTAACACTATTACCCCATTTCCCTATCATGTACAACTGTACAATTTTTTTTCTCTTGTACATGTTTAAAAATGTCATGTCTTAACTGTAAAAATAATAAAATAGATATTAAATAATAAAGTAAAAGTTAGGCTAAGTGTTAACGTTTAAGTTATGATTAGGGTTGGTATTACAGTTAAGATAAGGATCAGTGTTAGGATTATTGCTAAGTTAGTATTAAAGTTAGTGTTAGGGTTGGTTTGTTTAACTACATGACAAATATTGCAGCCCATTTCAATTAAATTTAGGTTCAATAGTTTTTATTCGCTGATTAATTTATCAACTGAGAAAGACAAGAAGTAAAAGAAATATAAAACAAGATGATAACATTGTATAACCAGTAGGCACACTGGGTAATTGGATCCAAAAGATGCATAGTACAAGGTACATGAACATATAAGGTACTTAGCAATTCCATGTAAGTAAGGGTGACAGACTTATTATGTGCCAACCCCAGGGGGAACAATCTGTGTATTGGGGGGTGGGGGCGCCGCATTGTGCACTATTTATGATTAAATTATACCAAATATTGACTCATGGAAAGAAAAATGTGTATGGGTTGATGTCCAGAATATTGAACATAATAGTAGGAGAGAAGAAAAGGGAAAAGAGAAAACTGCAGCAAAGAGAGAGAGGAGGAGGTGAAGTTACAGAAAGTGATAGAAAGGAGGAGAAAAGTTTGAGAGAAGGGAGGGGTTAGAGACAGCAAGCTCTGTTGGAAGGGGAACAAATTGGGAAATTTAGGAAGAATAAGGAAAATTTAGGAGGGTTTGATTAAATATGGAAAGGCAGAGGTCTTGGCTCTGATGACCCTCATGGGAATTCAGGAGGAGACCCTATTTTTTATTTTCTCGGACGTAGAGTGGTGCATCCATACAGCCCAGGTGGTTTTAAATTTATCCGACTTGTTCAGGACCTTGGCTTGCATCTCCTCCATTAGCATTATGTCATTGATTTCACTAACCCACTCTGAGAGGGTTGAAGGGGAGGTGGTTTTCCAGTGTCTAGCTATCAGTTGTCTCCCAGCACAGAGAAAGAATTTCAGAAGGCTAGCCTTTTGGGATTTGATTGATCCTGGGAGTATGGACAGGAGAGCAATGGGAGGGGAGGGTGTTAGTGGTTTGTCATAGATATTGGTGAAGATTTGGAAAACTGCAGCCAGAATGGAAGGATACCAGCACAATCCCACCAGGTGTGTAGGTATATACCTTTTTCCGCTTGACACCTCCAGCATACATCTGTGGCGGATGGGAACATGAGTTTGATCGTAGTTGGGACTCGATATCACCTTGCCACCAGTTTATAGTTTTTCTCCTGGGTGTAACTTGAGATGGAAAATTTGTGGGTAAAAAAAAAGGCTTTGTGCCAGTCCTCTTCTGATATATCTATCACCAGCTCCCTGGACCAGACCCCGGTGAAGGTCGGTACAGAGTCATGTGTATAGTCTAAGATCATCTTATATATTGCTGATAGAGTGTGGCGAGGAATTTCATAAAGTGTGCATAGTTGTTCAAAGCTCGTTAAGGGTCTGTGTATTTGTTTTGAGTCAAATAATGATTTACAATAAGAGTACAGGTGAAATCTCGTTAACCAGGTTGTTTTGAATTGCATGAGAGTCGGACCTGTCACATAGGAACCCGAAGTGCTGTGGACAAATTGTTTTGCCGTGGGCCAAGTGGACCTATGGTAGGTGTCCAGGGCTAGGGTGTCCCTGCCCTCTGATAGAGCTGGGCTATCGAATAAGTGGGTGAGCGGGCTGGGTTCAGTAGATAATGAGTAATGGTACCTGTCTCTGTAATGGTACCAGATTGATAACGCGTCAGTTGTTAGTGGAGATAGGGTTGTTAAGGATTTGTAGGTCGGGCCGTAGCCCCATAGCAAGGCACGTAGGTCAACCGGGGACATGTCTTGCTCCACTAAGGTGGAGGATTTGGTGAGTGGGCGTGGGAACAATTCTAGGGTACGAGAGATCACAGCTGAGGAGTGGTACAGTTCAAAGTCAGGTAACCCTGTTCCACCCTTTGCTTTTGAACAACAGAGGAGTTTGTGTTTTAGTCTAGGGTGATTTCCATGCCAGAAAAAATGAATGGCCATGGAGCGCAGCGTGCGAAAGAAGGCGGGGGGCAGTGTTACCGGCAAAGCCTGAAACAGGCATAGCAGCTTGGGGAGTATGCCCATTTTTAAGACGTCCATGTGCCCGAACCAGGACATGGGTAGGTCAAACATGCTTTCCATTAGGCTTCTAAGTTTTGTAAGCAGTGGGCCAAAATTCAGGGCATATACATCCAATGGATGAGCTGGGATTGCGGTACCTAGATAGGAGATCAATTTTGTTTGCCACTGAAATGGGAAGTTTATTTTGAGGGTTTGAAGGGTGGATTGGGTCAGGGAGATGTTTAGGGCTTCAGTTTTAGAGAGGTTTAGTTTGTAATTACTAAACAGACCAAATTTGCGAATCTCGGCTAATATAGAGGGGATGCTGATGTGCGGTTGGGTGACATATAGAAGGAGATCGTCCGCATATAGTTTACAATGTGAGGAGGGGGTATGTATTCCATGAATGCTAGGGTTGGCTCGGATGGCCTGGGCTAGGTGTTCAGGACAAATAAGAGCGGCGAGAGAGGGCAGCCCTCCATGGTAACGTTGGTGATAGTCAGTGTCTCAGATTGGGTCCCATTCACCAAGTTAATCGCTGTAAGGGTGGAATAAAGAGACATAATACACAAGAACATATTTGGGCCTAAGCCTATTTGGGAGAGGGTGCTCTGTAGAAAAGGCCAGCTGACTCTTTCAAAAGCCTTCTTCACATGGAAGGAGAGAAGGCAAGTCGAGAGATGTTTACGCTGAGTGTAAGCAATAAGGTGTAGGGTCTTGGTGGTGTGGTCCCTGGCTTCTCAGGGACAAATCCCACCTGGCCATTGTGGATCAGAGATGGTAATAAAGGGGAGAGACGGTTTGCTATGATTTTAGTGAATAATTTTAAGTCTATACTTAAAAGGGATATGGGTCTGTAATTGGAGCACACGTAGGAATCTTTACCCGGTTTGGGAATCACCACAATCTGGGTGAGTAAGAGAGTGGAGGATGGTAGATGAGTCTCATCGATAGTGTTAAATGCCTGCGCTAGTAATGGTGCCAACAACGGGGTGAACATTTTATAGAAGCACGGAGTAAACCCGTCCGGGCCCTTACTATTTTTAAGGGCCGGTATAGCCTGCAGGAACTCAGAGTCCGATAGGGGAGCTTCTAAGTCTGCAGCGTCTGGTCCCAAAAGGCTCGGGAGAATGGTTTCCTGGATATAAATGGCTACATTTATAGGGTCATTTTCTCCCTAGAGGACAGAGGGTATAGCCGGGGGAGGCAGATTGTAAAGGGTAGAATAGTATTGCCCAAATTCTTCAGCTATAGCGGAATTTGTATTTTTGTATTTTACCTTTGGATGGGGACTGGAGAAAGGGGATGGATTTGCGTACGTGTCTAGTATGCAGGACTCGGGCCAGATGCTTGTCGCATTTATTGGCCTGAGAGTAGTGGGTGAAGCGTCCCTTGTCTCTCGCCACCAGGGAACGTGTAAAATGTAAAAATGTGCAGTAAGTCCCTCCGGGCATTGGACAATTTGAGTTGAATCAGGGGTTCTAGGGTGCTCTCCAGGGATGCTATTTTGGATAAGAGGCGGGAGATGTCTGATGTGCATGCTCCATGTTGAATAAAATTCCCCCTGAGAACACATTTAAGTGCTTCCCATTTAGTGAGGGGGTTTGTGTCATCTCTAGCATGGTTCCTGATAAAGTCTTTTATACTGTTGGTGATGTCTTGGGAGCAGAGCGAGTCGGTCAGTAAATTATCATTAAGTCTCCATGTGAACCCTGTCCTCCGTGGGGGGGATGTATCCTAGGCTCAGGTGGATCGGGGCATGGTCAGACCATAGTGTCAGGCCTATCAATGCTGTCGGGCATAGTTAGTAAGGATTGTGAAATCATTAAATAATCTATGTGACTGTATGAAGAATGTGCAGGGGAGTAGTGGGTAGTCCCTGCTGGAGAGATTTAGCACTCGCCACACATCTACAAGCGATAGATCAGAAAAGAGTTGGTGAATTTTCACCAGAGAGGCTGGGGATAAAGAAGATTTACCCGTAGATGCATCAAGGCATGGTATCAGGGCAGCATTGAGGTCCCCACCTAGGATCACGTTGATGGCCCCAAACTATGTCAGGCAAGATGTCACCGAAGACAGAAACCGCAGTTGGTCCTGATTAGGAGAGTATAGGTTAACAATAGTGAAAATCAATTCCATGTAGAACAATTTCAAGAAAATAAACCTGCCCTGCGGATCAATGAGTGAGTCAAGGATATCAGGGGCAAATGAAGTGTGGAAAGCAATAGAGATCCCTCTAGATTTTGCAGAGCGGTTAGTGCTGTGGAACCAGGTGGGATAGTACCTATGGAGGAGACGCAGGACAGCATCTGACCTAAAGTGGGTTTCCTGTAGCAGAAGGATTTGAGTGCGGAGCTTATGAAAATGATAGAGTATTAGCCTCCGTTTCTGGGGGGTGTTAAACCCTCTGCAATTTAAGGAGGAAACTTGCAGGGAAATTTGTGAAGCCATTTGGAATATGACAGAGTGTTGGGGATTGATAATGTCGGGTGGGAGCCTGCTGTCTCTAGAAGAGGGAAGAGGAGATGGTGCAAGTGAGGAGGGTGACCCTGGGGGTGGGATAGTAGAGAAAAAGAAAGGGGGGAAAGATATGAGGAAGAAAAAAAGGATGTAAACCAAGGCCTATATGGCCCAGATGGGGGCTGTGCTAGTAGTATTTCAGCCAGGGCCACTTTGGGAGCTGACAACCCTAACGTGGGGAACGTGTCAGCACACAGAGGGGCCCGCGCCCGCCAGGTAACAATAAAATACAAGGATAACTAAAATATGACTCCGACCCTGGGAAACGGTTTGAAAAGATAAAAGTCTAATATCTTGTGATCTAGCAATAGTGATATCTAGGGTCTATAGCCAACATCTCACACAACTATGGAAGGCAGTGGAGGGGGGGAGAGGGATTTGAAACAATACTGGAGAAACATTATCCCAAAGGGATTCAGTCTTAAGATAGTTAAACAACCTGCTTAGGGGAGAACAATTAGGGTTAGTATTGTCCCAACATGACTGTGAACTAAAGAGGACTCTTTAGGCCCATAGCCTAGGAAAAACATGGTCAAGAAGTGGAGATTCTTCTTTCATCCGGCTGAGGACCTGGAGGCTTCAGATCTGGGACATTTCTGTTTCTTGGATTGCTGCTACCAGCCAGTGGTGATGGGTAGGCCTGGAGTGGCAGCATGTAGGGGCCAGTCTTGAACGGCAATCTGTGGGAGCTCAAAGATGCCGAGGAAGTTTGGGAGGTCCCCCAGGGTACGGAATATAGCAGATTTTCCATCATGCAATGCAGAGAGATGAAACAGAAATCCCCAGGGGTACTTGATTTGCTTGGCCTGAAGGGCTCTGGTAACTAGTTTCAGGGACCGGCGCATATCCAGGGTCAGCTTAGAAAGGTCTGGGAGTAGCTTGATTTGGGCCTCATTAAAGTAGATGGCATCCTGTGTGCGGGCTGCCTGCATGATTGTAACTTTAACGACATAAAAGTACACCCTGAAAATAATGTCCCTGGGGTATTCCGGGTTTGGATTCTTGGGGCCCAAGGCCCTATGGATGTGATCCAATTCTAAGGGGGACTCTTTAGGTTTTTGAAGCAGTTTGTTAAACATGACGGTGACGGCCGAGGCTAAGTCTTTAGCTTTCACAGATTCTGGGAGGCCGCGAATACGGATGTTATTATGCCCGGCCCTATTTTCTTGATCATCTTGGTGGTAGATGAGCTGCTGGATTTGTGAGGTGTGTTCCTGCAGAATGGCTTCATGTGAATTCAGTGTGGAGATTGTATCATCCACTGTGCGTTTCACCTCTTCCAGCCTGTCAGTGACATCCCTGCACAGCTCTGAAATCTCTTGCTTGTAAGACTACTCTAGGCATTTTACATGCCTTGTTGGCAGAGCCCTGGGAGTCAGGAAAAGGGCAGCGCAGAGTGAGTAGAGCCGCAGTCAGAGTCCGGTGGGGAGTGGGTTCACTGCCTGCTCCTAGTATGTGGAGTGGAGTGCTGCGAGGCTGGGTGCTGTGAGTCCACCCGCGATGCAGAGGGCGGCACCATCTTGGAAGAGGGGGTTCCGCTCTGACTTGGTCCGGATTGGGTAAAGAATCAGCCAATTTTTCCCTCTTTGTGCAAGCCGGGGGTCTTGTGGCTCTCCCCTCCACCTTTCCTCCCCATTACCATTCCGCCGAGCAATCGCGCGGGCGTCGAGAGCCAATGAAAGCTTGGTGTGTGCGGGAGCAGAGGAAGAAAGCATCCTATCTCTCCATGGGCTTGGCCACGCCCCTTCAATTAAATTTAAACATAATATCTAATTCTGGCACAGAATAAAGTTCAACTAAATCATCCATACAGATCTATTATTCATACAGTGTCACCTAGGTTTCATTTAGAAGTAGCGGTTAGTAGTGGCAAAGATTACAGTAACACACTGAGATACTTTAAACAAGGTCATTTAGACCTCTCTATAAATCAAAAACATATTTTGTTTTAGTGTAGGGAGACTGGAGTGATGGAAGAGTAGAGAGGTTTAGGCTATGTGTATGCTGGAAACAATAGTCCCTTATAAAATGTAAAATATGTGCACGTGTGGTCTATTTATAAAGCATTCATTGTACACACGCCATACACATTTGTGCAGACTGCATGAAGTTGGGCTGTCATTTCTATAATATATTGATTCCTGTGATAATCAACCCTTTTTATTGGCCAAAATTTGGTATATTTCCTCATGTTTGGCCACTAGATATAGCTGACAATCTAAGGATTTAATTTATTACAGAAATTACGGCCAACATTTGTGCATCTTGTGTGAAATTTATCCAACAAATGTTTTAAAAATAGACCCTTTTTAAAAATAGACGTTGATCCCTTGAAATTCAAAAATGTATATGAAAGTGGGGGGATAAGCCATTTTCTAGGCCCCCCTTTCCTCATGGGACCTGAGACAGTGGCAGTCTCTGGTCTCCCCAAAGTTAGAGCGGGAACTGTAAAAATAGTGGAGGGTTTTCATTGGCCAGCCAGCCAAAGGCTAGAAGAACATTCCAGAAATCTGGGGGGCAGCATGTGATTGGTTAAAATACATGCCCCCCTGGAAAGTTCAGGAATACAGGGGTACCCCTATTAAAAGGAGGGCTCTAGGTAGAAATTTGCCAGTCACCATAAGAAAAATTTAAGAGGAAATCTCCCCACAAGAGATCCAGAAGACGGATGGAGACCGGGAGCGCCTCGGGCGGCATGAAGACATTGCTCCGGCAGCTTCTTGAGCAGGCCAGAGCAGAAGACTAAGACTGGCTTAGAAGATGTCTCTCCTTACCTTCAGAAGGCATGGAGCAAAAAATCCAGGAGCCAGGAGCCGAGGGAGCAGACACCATTAGCGGCATCACAAGCCAGTGTCACCCCGGTGAAGTGTCGGCGCTGGAGGAAGATGTAGTGTTGAAAGTGATGGTAGTGGATCAACAATCACTAAATCATTTTTTAATTGGCTCCAAGAATTTTGTATTTATTCAAGTGTGATATGTGAAAGGTTTCCAGGAAAAAAAAGCACTGGTCTATTCCAACATATAGACGTTATCATGGAAGCTTATTGCAATTTCAGTGGCTTTTCATGGTTTCAGTATGATGAGTCATTTAGACAAAAATTGAGTGTATATCCTTCTTTAAAATGGGGAGTTAAAGATGTTGGGCTATGGCTCAATTTATTCCTGCCGCAAACTCCAAATATTGTTCCCCGTCAACCAGCAAGTTCTAACACAAATGCATATTCTACCAATTTCTCTTTTTCAGCCTATAAACAAGGTTTTGTTTTGCATACAGTGAGATCCAATGCAAATGGCTCAATGCATGCAGATATAAACATGAATGCGCATTTTGTTCTGGCACACATCCAGTAGTGAATTATTTTTGTAAATTATCACACAGCAACAAGCTTGAGAGTTTGCAAGTAAAAGCCAGAACCCCAGTGAGCCTAGAAAACATGTTACCATGGTTCAAAATATTCCCAGGTCAACAGAAAGCAATCATTTTAGTCAAGGGATTTTCAGACAGATTTATACTTCCGAAATTTAATAGGAATGGTTGCACAATTGTGAATAATTTACCGTCTGTAAACAATCTTTCCTCTATTGTTGAAGAGAAATTGCATAAAGAATTAAGGGGAGGAAGAATGGCAGGCCCCTTTGAACAACCTGCTTTTAAGAATTTAAGAATATCTCTGTTAGGGATAAGAAAGAGCCACAAGTATATAGATTAATTCATCACTTATCGTTTCCATATGGTAGCTCTTTAAATGATCAAATTGACCCGACCAAATCTTCAGTCTCGTATGTATCCTTTGACACTGCTATAGAAAAATGAAGAACATTGGGTGAAGGTACATTATTAGCAAAAGCTGACATAAAATCAGCATTTAGGTTACTCCCATTAGACCCAAATTGTTTTAATTCATTAGGTATTTATTTTAATAAAAAGTATTATATAGATAAATGTCTTCCTATGGGATTTTCTCTAGCATGTTTTCACTTTGAGGTTTTTTTAACCTTTTTGTAGTGGGTAATTAAAAAAGAGACTAGTTCAGATTTAATAATACATCACCTAGATGATTTTTTATTTTTAGGAAAAAAAGATACCTCAGATTGTCATTATTTACTAAATACTTTCTTCCCTATTTGTAGGTATGTTAATGTACCATTAGGAGAAGAAAAAACGGTTGGCCCAGTAACATGTTTGGAATTTTTAGGAATAACAATAGATTCTATAAACATGGGATTTAGATTACCATTAGATAAACTTAAAAAAAATCCAAATTACTTTTGACATTTATTAGGAGAAAGAAAACTACATTAAAAGAAATGCAGTCATTACTGGGATTGTTGGTGTTTGCGACCAGGATTCTACCAATAGGTAGAATTTTCTTTACGTGCCTATACGCTGTCATTTCAGGACTTAAGACGCCCTCCTCTCACGTTCATTTAACAAGTGAAGTAAAAGAGTACATGTTACTATGGCTCCAATTTCTGGAAAATTTCAATTGGAAGACGGTATGGCAATTTGAATTTATAACCAGTGAAGCATTTGCTCTTTTTACTGATGCTGCAGGATCATTGGGTTTTTCAACAATCTGGAAGATGCACTGGTGTGCAGCCAGTTGGCCAGATAAATGGAAATTGATGGAGCTTTGTAAGAACAAAGTATTTCTGGAATTATTTCCAATAATAGTGGCCATAGAAATATGGGGTCCATCATTTCAATATAGATGTTTAATTGTAAATACTGACAATAAGGGAATAGTATTTGCAATTAACTGTCTTTCTTCAAAATCTCCTCCAGTAAATAAATTATTAAAATATTTGGCATTTAAATGTTTATCGTGAAACTTGTGGATTAAAGCAAAGTTTATTTCAGGAAAATAAAATAGTTTGGCAGAGTTCCTTACTCGTCGTCAGATTGACTGATTTTACCGATTGATGCCGGAAGTGGACCTGCAAGGAGTTCAATGTCCTCAGAACTTATGGGAATTTATCTAGTGTCCGATTATATCAAGCATTCATTGGCTAAATCCGCTTGGTTAAGTTATGTTTCATCCTGGAGGTCATGGAGTTCATTCTTAAGAGATAATAATTTGGCTAATGGTCCTATTTATTTCTGAATAATTTGATGAGTAAAAAATATTCTTGGGCCCATATAAATAAAACACTAGCAGGTGTGTCATTGTTATTTTTTACCACACTGTTTAAGTTTTTTTCTGTCCAACAGGCCCTAAAGGGTTACAAAAAATCGAATTTTCTTTCAGATAAGTGGTCTCTTATTTTGACAGAAATTTTGGGCAGGTTATGAAATATCACACCAATTGTTTGTTTTTCTGAATATGAGAAATTTATGTTTAAAGCTGTTTTTTCATTGCTATTTTTTGGAGCATTCCGCATATCTGAGGTAGTATCTGTAGCAAGAAATAAGCACACAGGTATGAAAATTAAAAATATATTGGTTGGTGAAAACCAATTAAAAATTGTTCTTCCTCAGAGCAAGATGGATAAATTCGGTAAACGAGAATGGATAATTTTAAACACCTGTCATAGATGTGAAATTTGTCCAGTAACACTTCTAAAACAATATTTGACAATAAGACCAAGTCTTAGTGATACATTATTTATGCATGTAAATGGTTCTTCTTTAACAAGATATCAGTTTAACTATGTTTTTAAGAAAAGTGTGGGTGCTTAGAATTGGAGTCATGTGAATTTATCCTCTGACTCGTTCAGAATTGGAGCAGCAACTGAAGCAGCAAAAATTGGTTTTCATGCTAAAACTATTGAAAAATTGGGTAGATGGAGTTCTGATTTTTACAAACTGTATATATGTCCTAATAATCTTGTTTGATTTATTACAGATTGGCCTTATGTAGTTTGGATTCTCGGCCGCTCATTTGTCTATTGGGCAATGAAGAGAGCATCTGCAAGTAATTATTTGGCTAACCTAGGCTTCAATCCTTTGTTATTTAAAGTATATTGGAGTGGCTGGAGAGGAATGATTTGGGAAAATCTACACTTTGAATTGGGGAGATTGTTTAATTGTTGGCCACAACCTGATATTCTTATAATTCATTTGGGGGGAAATGATATTGTCCAAGTTAGAACCCTGCATTTAATGTTTAGAATTCAATAAACCATAAGACAAATACATTTAGCATTCCCAGAAGTAGTGATAATATTTTCAGAGATTGTCCAAAGGCTTCGCTGGCTTGAATCTTTGTACTTGAGACCTTTTGAAAAAATGTAAAAGGGTATCAACAGAAAGATGTAAAAATTTTTAGTATACCCGGTTTTTCTTATAGACATATAGAATTAGAGGGAGGTTTGCCAGGTCTTTATCGGGAAGATGGCATACATTTGTCAGAAATAAGACTTGATATTTCGAACCTAAACTTTCAGAATTGCATCGAGAAAGCAGCTGGCTGGGGGTTAGGCGATATAAGGTATGCTTTGCATTCTTCCTGTCAGTTGGGGTAAAATGTTTTTAAAATTCTGAAAATAAAATATTTTCAGCCCGAGCCGTAGTGGCTGGGCTGTGTTTAAGTGTTGTTTATTTGGAGATGATAATATTGAAATAATAAGTGATTTGCTAAGTTAATAAGCTATTGTTAAAAAAACTTAGTAAGCCAATAATAAAGCTGCGGCCTATTATTTATTCAATAATTTAGTCTGGTTTCAAATTTTTGTATGAATGTATGTGTCTGCTGCCTTCTGTTCCCTGTGTAGGAAAGGGGACAGTTTCTAGTCTCCCCCAAAGTTAGAGCGGGAACTGTAAAAATAGCAAAGGGTTTCCATTGGCCAGCCAGCCAAAGGCTAGAAGAACATTCCAGAAATCGGGGGGGGGGGGGGG
>BLSH010192100.1:441363-472894 GCA_018402905.1 Glandirana rugosa | reverse complement strand
AAAAAAAAAAAAAAAAAAAAAAAATATATATATATATATATATATATACACATGGGTATATATATACAGTTGGGCTCATAGGTTTGGATACCATGGCCGAATTTATGATTTCTTGCCCATTTTACAGAGAATATGAATGAGAACACAAAAGCAGTTCTCTCACTCATGGTTAGTGTTTGGCTGGAACCTTTTATTATCAATCAACTGTGTTTACTCTTTTTAAATCATAATGACAACAGAAACTACCCAAATGACCCTGATCAAAAGTTTACATACCCCAGTTTTTAATATCGTGTGTTGACCTCTTTAACATCAATGACAGCTTGAAGTATTTTGTGGTATTTGTGGATGAGGCTCTTTATCCTCTCGAATGGTAACGCTGCCCATTCCTCCTGGCAAAAAGCCTCCAGTTCCTGGAAATTCTTGGGCTGTCTTGCATGAACTGCATGTTTAAGATCTCCCCAGAGTGGCTCAATGATATTGAGGTCAGGAGACTGAGATGGCCACTCCAGAACATTCACTTTATTCTGCTGTAGCCAATGACAGGTCGACTTGGCCTTGTGTTTTGGATCATTGTCATGTTGGAATGTCCAAGTACGTCCCATGCACAGCTTCCTAGCCGGTGAATGCAAATGTCCCTCCAGTATTTTTTGATAATGTACTACATTCATCTTGCCATCAATTTTGACCAAATTTCCTGTGCCTTTGTAGCTCACACATCCCCAAAACATCAGAGATCCACTTCCGTGTTTCACAGGCCTTGTTGACTCCTCTCTAAATGTAGAGTTTATGGTTGTGGCCAAAAATCTCAATGTTGGTCTCGTCACTCCAACTGACTTTGTGCCAGAAGGTTTGAGGCATGTCTCTGTGCTGTTTGGCGTATTGTAAGTGGGATTTTTCGTGACAATTGCTTAGTAATGGCTTTCTTCTGGCGACTCGACCATGCAGCCCATCTTTGTTCAAGTGCCTCCTCATTGTGCAGCTTGAAACAGCCACACCACATGTTTTCAGGGAGTCCTGAAGTTATTTGTGGGTTTTTCTTTGCATCCTGAACAATTTTCCTTGCAGTTGTGGCTGAAATTTTAGTTGGTCTACCTGATTGCGGTTTGGTTTCAACAGAACCCCTCATTTTCCACTTCTTGATTAGAGTTTGAACGCTGCTGATTGGCATTCTCAATTTCTTGGATATCTTTTTATATCCCTTTCCTGTTTTATACAGTCCAACTACATTTTTCCGCAGATCATTTGACAATTCTTTTGCTTTCCCCATGACTCAGAATCCAGAAACGTCAGTGCAGCACTGGATGAAAGATGCAAGGGTGTGTCAGGATTCCAGAAACTCATTGACCTTTTATACACACACACACTAATTACAAGCAAACAGATCACAGGTGAGGATGATTATCTTTAATAGCCATTCAAACCCCATTGTGTCAACTTGTGTGCATGTTATCAGGTCAAAATCACCAGGTATGTAAACTTTTGATTGGGGTCACTTGGGTAGTTTCTGTTGTCATTATAATTTAAAAAGTAAACACGGTTGATTGATAATAAATGGCTTCAGTCAAACACTAACCATGAGTGAAAGAAATGTTTTTGTGTTATTATTCATATTCTCTGAAAAATGGCCAAGAAATCATAAATTCTGCCAGGGTGTGTATACTTATGAGCACAACTGTATATATTGTGACGTTAGGCGAGGCGCCACAATGGATGCGATACTTGTTGCCTCGCATGAAATCATTTTCAGGTGACTAGTGAGAGTTCGACCCGGGTTTTGCCGGCCACCGTGGCAGAGCTGGTTCTGGCCCGGTCTTTCTGGTCCACTCAAACCCCAGAGAACAGAGGAGAGCTTGATCCTGGATCTCAGAGGGAGAAAGCTGAGAGAGCTCTCTGTGCTAATTTGGACTCTAAGAACAAGGTTTGCAATGTGCTTATATTTTGTGGGTGTCGGGGACAGCCCCACACTGTATAGAGAGGAATCGGGGTTTTAAATTAATTAATTGATTAATAGGGATGGAAACACATGATGATGATACTGTTTTTATTTTTTATTTTTTATTTGTCTGCTCTTCATAGGATCTACATCCACGTATTTTTCATATTCTTTATGTACCCTATATGGTTCTTATGACCATTATGACCTCTATTACGGATATAATATCTTCCTTTGGCCAATTATTCCTACCACACTCACACTCATTCATTGCGGGCCTGGTGGTGGACTCCTGTGGATGTCGGGCCGCCCCGGTCGCGTGGTGCGGGAGCTGCGACGCGCACTGCGGTCCTCTCTCCCTCTGATGCGGGGGGTGGGATGTCCACACTGCGCGTCGACGTCACGCCACGCCGCTGGACGCTGGCGTCATTTTGACGCCCTGGCTCCGGCGGGGGTTCCCATGCTCGCGGGTGGTGTTGGGGAGGTGTTGGTGGTGACCGGACGATGGGTGGTCCGGAGCTTCGGCACCTCCCCCTGTCATATTCCCGCGCGCGTGACGTAGGGGGGGGGTGTGCCCGGCGGCTGCGCCTATATCGGGCGCCGTCCCTGGTAGACACACACGCACGGATGGGTTGTTTGTTCTTCGTTCCTCACACATCACTCATGGATGTCAGTGCTCTGACAGGTAATCACAATCACTTCCACTTCACCAGTTCATTTCCAACACTTTCTCACTAGCCTCTCACATTCCTCACGTCTTTCACAGTTGATTCTCCGTCTTTTCTCCTCACTTTGGGGTCATCACTCCCCTTTCAATCTTCCCCTCCACATTCCTTCCCTTTCCCCCTTGTCACTCCTACCTACACCTCCCATACCCATTACCTAACACCACCATCCTTTTCCTATTATTGTTTCATCTCCTTTTTCACACAATCACTCCAGTTGCATTTCACTTTCACAGTTACCCCTCTCCGTGATGTCTGTGCCTGCCTGGGGGGCCGCTGGTGTCGGCGCTTGCGGCTGTGGTCCTTCCCCCCCCCCTCAGCTCCCGAGCATGATGCCCTGGGGGGCTCGTTCGCCTCGGTGCTCACCGCCAGTACACGTACAATGTGAGTTGTGACTGTAATACCCCTGTGCCTTTTTTTGGGGGATTTATGTTATCCTTTTGTGTTATCCTTTTTATGGCTGTATGTAGTCCAAGGGAGGATACTTATACTCCGTTTTTCATTACAGTTGCATCACATTATCGCTCCTGACGAGTGGCATAAACGCCACAAAACGCGTAGAGCTTCAAACTACTGTGATTGTATACTTTCTACGTGCTTGTTAGATTCCCATTGGAATCTTGATCACCCCGTTGGGGTTGTTTGTGGTCACAGATCATGCAGACTTTTCTTATTATATGGATATATATTCATTTACATTTATTATTACCGATGGATGGGGGCAATCTAAGTATAATATGTTTACTGACAATTAATACTACCATTATTACTCTTTTATATATGGTTCCTATGATATAACTATATATTGTATGATATATGCACTGGATCAGCATGCTTGTTCATTACCTATGATTTACCTACTGATTGCTACCTATGGTTGTACCGTGGCGTGTACCTCCCAGCAAGGTCCCCACAGTGCAATTATACATTGCATAGTGCATACATTTGATCAGCATGCTTGTCTATTACTTACGACTAACCTATTGTTTGTTATTCATGTTTGTACCCAGCATGTACTTCCCAATAAATAAATGTCATTAACTCTCCATCGGCTTATCTGTCATTCATCATGTGTTTCATATAAAGTCCCAATCGCTTTTGGTTGCGTTTGTGCAATCCTTTTCTGTTTAGAGGTTTTGTTTTCTGTTTTTGTTTGTGTTTTGAACTTGCAAACCCGAAATAATAAACTTGGCAAGCTGCCAAATTATAAAGAAACTGACATCCATGCTGAATCTTTTCCCCTGAAAAGTGATCCCTACAAGCTAAGCTCCCACATGTGGTAGAGTTCAGCGTGGCAACTTTCAAAGATGGAGGAAATTTTGAAGGCACTGCTGCAAGCCAATGCAGCCCATCGGGAAACCAACCGACAGGTCGCAGAGGCTGTTGCAGCACAACAGGCAGCACAACGTGCAGCTCTGCAGGAAACCAACCTCTGGGTTGCAGAGGCTGCTGCTGTTCAGCAAGAGGAGAGTCACCAGGCCATTGCAGCTCAGCGAGAGGAGAGTCGCCAGGCTATCACAGCGCAACAAGCGGCTCAACAGGAGATGAACTGACAGTTTGCAGAGGCCCTGCTGGAGTTAAAAAGAGGTCCCGCACCTCCCATGACAGTGGAACGAAAGTTGCAGAAGATGATACCTGCAGATGACGTGGAGGTGTACCTCACAACCTTTGAAATAGTCGCTCTTCGCGAAGGATGCCCAAAAGAACAGTGGGTGGGACTGCTGGCACCATTCTTGACCAGTGAACCCCAAAAAGCCTATTTCGTTCTAAAAACAGATAAGGCCCAGGACTATGAGACTCTAAAGGCAGAGATACTCACATGCATGGAAGTCACCATGGCAGTCAGGGCCTAACGTGTGCATCAGTGGACCTATCGCACAGACAAGTCACCCCCTTCACAGATGTTTGATCTAGTTCACCTTATCAGGAAATGGCTACAGCCAGAGACTTCTGATGTCATTCGTTGTCAGAGGGGGTGAGTCACCCCTTCTTATAAAAGAAATGTCAAACTGAAGACCACCATTTCTGGGAGACGCCTCCGGATGGCACAGCTGCGGCAGTGGGAGTGGAAAGAAGAAGGAAGAAGAAGATGAAGATTGAAGATGAAGAGAGGAAGGAAGAAAACCAAAAGAAGAAGCAGAAGACCAGAAGAAGGACCCGGGCAGGAGAAGATGGAGGAAAAAAGAAGAGCTATTTTACACAATAAAGTACTTGTCAAAAACTGACTCTTGTTTTTTTGTACCACTTTACTCCTTTTTTGGCGAATGGGTAGGGGTACAATGTACCCCATACCTATTCACATGGAGGTCAGGATCTGGGGGCCCCCTTATTAAAGGGGGCTTCCAGATTCTGATAAGCGCCCCACCCGCAGACCCCCACAACCATTGGCAAGGGTTGTGGGGATGAGGCCATTCTCCCCATCAACATGGGGACAAGGTGCTTTGGGGGGACCTCAAAGCATTCTCCCCATGTTGTGGACATGTTGCCTGGTATGGTTAGGGGGGCACTCGCTCGTCCCCACCCCCCTGCCATGCCAGGGCTGCGTGCTCGGATAAGGGTCTAGGTTGGATTTTGGGGGACCCCTACGCCATTTTTTTTAAATTTGGCAAGGGGTTCCCCTTAAAATCCATACCAGACCTGAAGGGCCTGCCATGGACTTTGGGGGGACCCCATGTGATTTTTTTTTAATTTTGGTGTGGGGTTCCCCTTAAAATCCATACCAGACCTGAAGGGCCTGGTTTGGATTTTGGGGGGACCCTCATGTCATTTTTTTTAACTTTTGGCGAGGCGTTCCCCTTAAAATCCATACCAGACCTGAAGGGCCTGGTACAGACTTTGGGGGGGACCCCTATGCATTTTTTTTATTTTGGACAGGGTTCCCCTTAAAATGCATACCAGACCTGAAGGATCTTTTACAGACTTTGGGGGGAACCCTACGCAATTTTTGTGTTTCATGTTCGAGTCCCATTGATTTTAACAGCGTTTGCACACATGCAAGTTCTGGTGCAAACCGAAGGGGGGGGTGTTTGGTCCATCCTTACCTGTTAACAAACTGAATGACTGTGATGATGTTCAGGGAATATAAAGGCATATTTCAGTGTCTGCAACACCTAAGTGCTATTGTGTCAACATTTTGGACCCATCTATGGGAAGGCATGGGAAGCTGGGCGCTGCAATGGGAGACATATACCAATGTTACATTTTTTTTCTTTTATTCCATTTAGTGACAGAGGGGAGGTGTTTTTCATGTGGTTTTAGTGGGACATGGGAAAACACATCTCTCTGCAGTCTATACCTCTTTTAATAAAATAAATTATTTTGCTCATTTTGGAAACCGCTGCTTGGCATTGCATGCTATTATTAAGCTTATTAAGCTTATGATCTATCAGAACACCCAGATCCTTCTCCACCATTGATTCCCTCAATTGTAATAGTATGCATGATGCATGCATTTTTTTAGCCCCCAAGTGCATAAATTTACATTTTTCAACACCAAACCTCATTTGCCACACTGTGGTCCAAATAAACAGTGCATTGAGGTCAGCTTGTAAGTTGGAGACTAAAATGGTCCTTTTAATCCTAGACCCTATGTAAGGAGGAGGAGGTGGATGTGGAGTAGGAGGTTGAGGAGGCGGTGACCGTGGCAGTGTAGGTGGAAGTGGTGGTGGAGGAGGAGGAGGTAGCCAACACTGTTGAGACATATTAAAAAAAAATCACTATCTGCAGACAAACCCAGAGATGTTCTAGCATGGGTTCACTTTTTCCATATAAAATGTACCATGGTTTATTTTTCATGTTTCTCCTGCTACAAATTCCAATAAAGACTTATGTTCTATAAAAAAAAAAAGAATACGTTCACTTAAGTATACCAATGGCTGTGTGAGGCCGGTATAAATGTCTATTCTGCACAAGGTACAGACAAGTCTTGTGGGATCCATGCCTGGTTCATTTTAATAAACGTTAGCTTGTCCACGTTGGCTGTGGACAGGCGGCTGCGCTTGTCTGTGATAACGCCCCACACACATTCAAACAATACACTGGCTGCAGGGCAGGCCAGCACCTCCAGGGCATAAAGGGCAAGCTCAGGCCATGTGCCCAATTTGGAGACCCAGAAGTTGAATGGAGCAGACCCATCAGTCAGTACATGTAGGCATGTGCACACATACTGTTCCACCATGTTGCTGAAATGCTGCCTCCTGCTAAGATGTTGCCTATCAGCTGGTGGTGCTGTTTGTTGTGGCGTGCTGCTGACAAAGCTTTTCCACATTTCGGCCATGCTAACCCTGCCTTCTGAGGTGCTGGCAGTGCCACAGCTGTGTTGGTGACCTCTTCCTCCTTCTCTGCCTTTGCCTTGTGCTTCCACTGAGCCCCTGGTGTCATTTGGGAATGCCCTCAGCAGCATGTCTACCAGCATAAGAGACTGCTGCATGACTTGGGGCTCAGACTGCTTGGCTGAGTTACAAGGGGCTGAGGTGAAAGACAGATGGCCATGGGGTACAGGTGCCAACTCTGAGCTTTCAGTAAGGGACTGGGTGGGAGACAATGTGAAGGAACTGGAGGCATTGTCAGCCACCCAATCTACTATCGCCTGTACTTGTTCTGGCCTCACCATTCGCTGAGCGGCATTCGGGCCTACCATATAACGTTGAAGGTTCTGTCGGCTACTCGCACCTGAGGAAGGTGTTTCACTTGTGCGTGTATCTGGCACAGATCGACCACGTCCTCTCCTTGCAACAGGAGCTTCACCAACACCACCAACACCAGCAGCACCAGCAGCACCACGACCATGACCACGTCCCTTATTTGACGCTCTCCTCATTCTGGACGCAAATGTACTATTTAGCACAAATTTATATTATTTTTTAAACAGGCAATGTCGACGCACTTTTTAATTGTGTGCAAGAAATGCACAGCAAGGTGCAAATGTACTATGTAGCACTATTTATTATTATTTTTTTTTTAAACCAGCAATGTAGACGCACTTTTTAATTTTGTGCAAGAAATGCACAGCAAGGTTCAAATGTACTGTGTAGCACTAATTATTATTCTTTTTTTAAATCAGCAATGTAGACGCACTTTTTATTTTTGTGCAAGAAATGCACCGCTGGCCACAAATGTAGTATTTCGAATATTTTTTTTTTTAAACAAGCAAAGTAGACGCACTTTTTATTTTTGTGCAAGAAATGACACACAAATGACACACAAGCAGTTGCACGTGCACTGCACTTGCAAAAAATGCCTGCAAACACCCACCTAACAAACAGAAAAAATCCATAAGTTTTATGTGAGACACTTTGCTTAGCAAACAAAATGTACTCTAGCAAACAAAAATCTCCTCTAGCACCCACCCACAATAAATCGCTGTTTTTAACAGATTTTCTAAAGCTAATCTGTCCCTCACAGCAGCAGCAGCAGCAGCATCCTCTCCCTACACTAGTATTATATGATTTTCTAAAGTTAATCTGTCCCTCACAGCAGCAGCAGCATATTCTCCCTACACTAGTATGAGATGATGTGATATGCAGCACTACGTGACTCCAGCTTATATAGAGGCTGGGTCACATGATGCACTGGCCAATCACAGCCATGCCATTAGTAGGCATGGCTATGATGGCTTCTAAGTGCAAACGAGTGAAATGCTTGTTGATTGGCTGCCCTGCAGCTATTTAACAGGCGCAAAAAAATACCCAAACCCAGACATTTTCTCAAATGTCAGCGTTCGGGACACATACACCCTAAAGTCCGGTACGAACCCAAACTTTACAGTTCGGGCTCGCTCAACTCTAGTAGTGACGTCTTAGCTCCTGTGTTACCCACCTCATGAAAGTGCCTCTGATCTCATTGGATTCAGGTGGAGACTCATTGAAAATCTCTGCCTCATTGGATTCAGATGGAGACTCATTGAAAATCTCTTCTCTCATTGGATTCAGGTGTAGACTCATTGAAAATCTTTTCAGCGCAGTCTTGTTTTTCTATATTATTTTTTTTTCTTTATTCTGACATTCCAAGTGCAGCAGTCCAGTCTGACACACACATATGAATTTTCACTTTATTATTTAATCACATATTTAATCACATTTTTCAGTTCTGAGTGCAAGGTTTATTTGTTTTTTACTATTGTTCTTTTAGAATACCTTTACCCTGCTGCTAGAACCATGGATATTTTTGAATATCACATCACTTTAAAAGTGTTGGGTAGGGGGGCATGGCACTGTAAGACGGCTCCGACACAGAATGACTCACCAGCAGTCTTTAGAACCGCACAAGGAGTCCCACAGCGAGGCGATCATAGCCCCACACTACCGCGAACTTCAGGCATGTCCTTGGCTCAGAAGAAAGGCTACCAGAAGCCAGGGAAGATAACAGACTTCCTCCCCAAGCCTCAATGATACAGCTTTCAAGATGGAGCTGACTGCTCCCCAGCTTCACGCGCGGCCACTCGCCACCCAGAGGATTGACACACAAAACCCAGGGATCCCCTGCTTTCAGTGCCAGTGGAGGGACAAGATCAGGATCATCCTCATCTACATCAAGCCCTCTGAAATCAAAGCCTAAGCTGCATGACATGTCATCAGAGATGAGTGCTATAGACACCTCCCTGGAGCTTACCAAGGAACTAAAAGACTCCATACTTGAATTTCCTACAATGGATACAATCGTAAAGGATATGCTGGTATCTTTATGATCCACAATTCATGCAGATATTCTCTCACTGGCATAACAATTTCAGTCTGAAGTAGCTGAAGTGGCACAGAGAAAACAAGATGGGCGATTCACAACCACATTTAATGAAATGGTAGACCCTCACAATGATAGAGATGAGGAAATAAAATGGATGAGATCTAAAATCACAGACCTGGAAGACAGATCCAGGTGGAACAATGTAAAGATCTGTGGTATTCCTGAATCGGTTAAACAACCAGACCTCAAACCCTATTTCATCAATATCCTGAAAGTGGTCATTCCTGATGTGCTTCTAGAGGATTTGCTGATAGACTGCATCCACAGGCTGCCTAGGCCCAAGCATATTCCTGACAATGTCCTTCGCGACACAATCGTCAGAATCTACTTCTTTCATACTAAGGAGAAGCTGCTGATGGTGGCCAGAGACATAGACAACCTTCCCCAAATCATGGTGGATCTCTTTTTTTTGCAGACCTCTCAGCCCTCACCATGCAACAAAGAAGGCAACTGGCATCCATAAGGAAACTGCTCTACAACCATTGTATACCATTTAGATGGCTCTACCTAGCTAAACTGCTGATAGCGAAATATGGAACCTCACAGGCCATCATGATGATGAAAGAGGGCTTGAGTTTACTGTGTGAGTGGAATATTCTAGACCCACAACCTCAATGCCACTCTACTTCCTGCAGCTCCTCCAGGGCCCCTCAGCCATGTTCTAATACAGAAGCAGGCTGAATATGTGTGAATGTCAACACAGCACAGTGGTGTAGTAGATAGCACTTTCACCTGGCAGCAAACGGGTCACTGGTTCGAATCCCAACCACAAAACTACCTGCCTGGAGTTCGCATGTTTTCCCTGTGCCTGCATAGGTTTCCTCCGGGTACACCGGTTTCCTCCCACACTCCAAAGACATGCTGGTAGGTTAATTGTATCCTGTCTAAATTGGCCCTAGTATGTGTATGTATGAATGTGAGTTAGAGACCTTAGATTGTAAGCTCCTTGAAGGTAGGGACTGAGGTGAATGTACAATGTATATGTAAAGTGCTGCGTAAATTGACGGCGCTGTGTAAGTACCTGAAATAAAATAAATAAAATAAATGTCTCAACGTTTGTTTACCAAAGGTCTGGTGAGCCTCTGTTAAGATGCTATTACTTTTTCTGCTTTCCCCATTTCTATAGCGGTAATCACTCAGCACAGATTCCTTTGAGAATCATTGTTTTTTTAGTTTTTTTGCTAGTCCTGAACAAATCCTGTGGCTGAATCAGGCTAGCGCTGTTGTTTACTACTAACTGACTGTTTGATTTCCTTCCCCCTAAAACTGTTTAGTGTACCCTGGATACTTAATCCATACGTGCCAACCTGAGCAAGACTTAATTTGCTGCAGTCAAAACTTATGTCTGCTGTCCTACAGACACTACCACAAAATATGGTCTCCAAGCTTTTCTCTTTGAATGTAAGCATGGCATGGGCAGAGGCCAACAGGTTAAAGTGTGACGCCCTTTGTTTACAGGACCCATTTTTCATCCCATAATCCACCCTCCTTTAACAACCATAAATTTCCCCACATTTTTTTTTCCCCAAGAAAAAAGGAGGAGTGGCCATTGCGGTTAGGGACTCAGTCTCCTTTAAACAATTGGACATGGTATGTGATGTCATGTCATATAATTCTCATTTGTGAAATCAATAATAGTATATATACAGTGGTCAATGCATACCTCCCGAATGTCAGACAGCTCTGATCCCTTAACAAAAACCGGAAAAAAGTCACCTTGGTCCACAAAGGCCATTTAATTGTTTGTGGATATTTCAATGTTATCCCAAACCAATATCTAGACTGCACCTCCCCACCTACATCAGGTAGATCTAGACCTACCAAATTTCTGGCTTGTTCAAACATATTTGACGTATGGAGATGTCAGCATTCTAGTGAGAACGATTTTACATACTTTTCTCTGGTCCACCACACAGATTCTAGAATAGATCTTATTTTAGTAGACAAATTCCTACTCCAAAAAATGAGCAGATCCGACATACATACCATCACTTGGTCGGATCACGCCCCAGTATCTGTGATAGTGGGAGAGGTCCGCACTGAAACAAGGGCTAACAGGTGGCGCAATGATGTCTCCATTCTGTCACATCCTTTGCACAAGCCAGAAATAGATAAAGTTCTCACTGAGTTTTTTTTATATTAATACCTCTTCAGTACCTCTTCAGTAGAAGACCTATTATTGTCTGGAACTCCCACAAGGCAGTTATTAGAGGCACCTTAATTCAAATTGGCAGCATAATAAGAAGGCAAAGATCTCACAAACTCAATGATCTCCTTAAAGAGATGCAGACCCTTGGAACAGTAAACAAAGCATCTTCAGCCTCAATAACTAGGGAGAAATTATTCCATGCCAGATATGAACAAAGAACACTATTGAACCATGACTCAGTTCTCTCAAAGCTAACTCCTATAATTATGGTAATACGGCTGGCAAATTATTAGTCCAACAAATAAAAAAGATCACCAAACAAAAAAGTACATACCTTTTTGATCCCGCTACTAACAGAAAAATTTACAACCCCAAAGATATTGCTGACGCTTTCAGTAAATATTATAGTTCGCTTTACAACCTAAAAGAAGACCCTGAAACAATCCAACCCACACTGAAAATATAAATTTCTTGCTTCCATCTCTTTACCTTCCCTTTCTGCTGAAGACCTAAATTCCCTTAATTCACCAGTTTCTCCACAAGAAGCCATCATAAGATGCCTAAAAATAAGGCCCAAGGCCCTGATGGTTACTACTCGGAGTACTACCAAATATTTCAGCAAACATTAGTTCCTCATCTTCTCCTGGTCTTTAATGCAGCTGTTAAAAAAGCTTTGTTCCCCCCATCAGCCACTGTTGTAACTATTCCAAAACCTGGCAAACCTCCTAATGTACAGCAAAATTTTAGACCTATTTCTCTACTAAATGTGGATGTTAAGGTTTATGCCAAATTATTAGCAACCAGACTATCTAAACTTTTACCCTTTTAGTGAAACAGGATCAGGTGGGGTTTGTAGCAGGACGTCAAGCCCCTGATGCTATGCAACAGATGATTAACGTAATCCACAAAGTGTCCTTCTCTGCTTCTCACTTTAGATGCAGAGAAGGCCTTTGATATAATTAAGTGGGGGTTTCTTACCAAAGTATTAGACAAATTCGGCTTTAAAGGCCCTATCCATTTGGCCATATCTGCCTTATACTCCATAACCTCCGCCCATGTGTTTTTAGATGGTCTATTCTCTCCTCCGTTTGAAATCTCAAACGGGAATAGGCAGGGTTGTCCCTTGTCACTGTTAATGTTTGACCTGCTCATGGAGCCATTATCAGAGAGAATAAGTTCACACCCTGAAATTCAAGGGATTAGCTCTCAAGGGGAGCAGCACGCAATCACATTGTTTGCTGACAATGTTATCCTCTCCCTCAATGACCTGCTAAAATCTCTCCCTGTAGCCTATGACATACTGCAACAATTCAATACAGTCTCATATTACAAAATCAACGCAAGTCCCAAATTTTAGGAACAGGCATTGACGGGACCTCTAGATCCAGATTAATGGAAAATTATCCCTTCCAATGGTCCCCCAGACCTCTTTTCTACTTAGGCATCAAATTGACTCCCAAGACAGAAGACCTCTACTGCTCCAATTTCTTACCTTTAATCCCAGAACTCCAAAAAGAACTTTCTAGATCGAAAAAATTCTACCTTTCCTCGTCTGGCAGATTAGCTGCGTACAAAATGTTGATACTGCCAAAAATCCTATATTATTTCAGAACACTCCCAATTAAAATGCCCAACTCATTTTTTACAAAAATGCAGTCCCTTGTGCTGAACTTTGTCTGGACAGGGAGTAAACCTAGGAGCTCTTGTAAAATATTAATAAAATATACTCTAGAGGGAGGAATGGGCCTACCCATACTTAAAGACTACTACAAAGCGCCCCTCCTGGATCAAATGAGACACTGATTCCTCCCTACCCATCTGAAACACTGGGTAAAACTAGAAAAAGAGGCTGTAAGTCCACATTCACTCAGAAACCTTACATCGATAAGTACCAGTATAAGCAGGTCAACCCTTCAAGAACATCTGACCGTTAACTCATCTTTAGTGGTTTGGACTGAATTCATATCCCAAAGTATCCCAGCTAAAGACTGCCAGGAAATACACACACCTTTAGACTCATTAAAGCTGTAAAGGGGATTATCACATTAGCAGACATGAAGCAAAAGAGGGAACTCATCCCATTTGAGACTGTAGCTACAAAATACAATCTGCCTAATAGTGAATTGTTTACATATATTAGACTCAAACATCTCCCAGCCTCGACACACATCCTTGAAGTCCATGCTCCTGTACAAGCGTGGAAATTTTGGAACTCACCCAACCCAAACTATTGTAAAGGTATCACCCTAATTTATAACTTGCTACAGACTAAATCCACTTTTCAAAAAAAACTCTCAATTACTTGAATGGGAGAGATCTTGGCAACTCTTTTTCAGACTCACAATTGGTAAAAGCAATGAAATGCAACTATTGTTTTTCAAGATGTTCCAACTATAGGGAAACAGCCCACAAGTTGCACCAGAGATGGTATTTTACCCCATATCTCCTGGCCAAATTCTCCAAGGAAATTACAGACCAATGCTGGTGGGGGTGTGGACAGGTGGGCACACTGTTCCACATGACCTGGCCCTGTTTACACCTACACAGATTTTGGATAGCAGTATTTAAGTTAATTTCAAATATCATGGGTTATTTGCTTAATCCAGACGCAGCCTTGGCCATACTAAGTATTAATGTCCATGGCATTCATATCTCTTTGAGACCAATTTGTATGCACATTCGTTATGCAGCCAGGGCTGTAATAATGAGAAACTGGAAATCAAGTAAAGTTCATGAGATCAAAGAAGTAATCAGGCAAGTTAAGGAAATCTATAGTTTCAAACAAATAATGGCCTCCAAAGAAGGCAAGTTGGCAAAATGTGAACAACTATGGCGTCCCTGGCGCTCCTACTTCAAAATCCAATAATAAATATAGACAGCAACTGGATATCCTATTGGTACACACTATTGTATGATTTATTGTTACTCTTTCTACTTCAAAGCATACTAGAACTCAAGTAGTTAATACATGTAAGTATAACATATTCTTACACTTCCCCTTTTCTATTCCCCTGTCCTCCTGTTTACATGCCTTATTCCTCTGTTTATTAGATTTAAGAACAAGTATTAGAATGAGCGATGCAGTAAATGACACACGAGGCGCTGCCAAAAGGTGATGGGTTACACCATGCTCTGGGTGTGTAATTTCCCTGGTAAACCCCAGAAAGATATATAGAAACTGTATAACAAGTGGGATTATGAAGTTCAAAACGGAGGATATATGCTTAATACAAGAAAAAATAATAAAGTGATAATAAAGGAGAGAATGCATTGATACGGGACTTTAAATGAAGCGAGGTGGTGTTCAGCAACTACAATTACAACTACAATGATGGATTGTGATAAAATTCAGGATTTTTAATATTAGACACATTCAAGAGAAAATGTACATAATTAACAATTATTAAATCATATTCATAGGTAGAAATGCTGGTTTAAAAGGAAAATACATACAAAAAGGAGAAAATGTACATAGTTAACCTTTCATATTCCATATTCATGAGTAAAAATACTCTACTGATATAAAAATAGTACACATAATGTGACCACAATCCATCAATACATACATTGATATGAAATATCCAAATGACAGCCAAATGGCTCAAATAAAGAAAAAAGAATTCTGGCCTGTAAAAACTGATCACCCCAGAAGATAACTTCATATTGAAGTTCATGAAAAGCTTAAATAATATACGGCGATGTAGGCTCTACGCGTTTCGTGGCCAGTTGAGGGCCACTCATCAGGAGCAACCGTAAAGGAACTAGAAAATCAAAAAGAAAAAATTAAAAAACAAAATTGTATATCATGGAGGGTATGGAGCACACCAGCTACACTGCACACCCTGCTGTCACACTCACGTTACCACCAATAGATACCTACCTCACCTATGCACAGTCTCTGTCATCCCCCTTTTTTCACCCTCTTTTCATTTCTTTTCCATACCCATCTCCCACCTTAACCATCCTGGTTGTTTTCCTTTTAATTCCTTGATTTATCTATTCTTTGTTCACTTATAACCATTCTTACCAGTGTTTTTATTTCCAGTCACCCATTTTGTCCACCATCAACTTTACCCCACCTGGGTGTTCCTCCTCCCGCCCGGGGCACGGTCGGTGCGGGCCGCCTTCGTTCCATTTTCTCTCCTCAGCTCCCGACCTGCTGACCTCCGGGTTGGCCCCCCTATCTTGGCAGTCCTTTGCCTGAGCCCCAGCGCTGCAAGTCTTTTTGGTAGGTTTTGGGGTTGGTACTAAAAAACCTCCCCCCCTTTTTTGTATGCCTTGATATACAATTTTGTTTTTTAATTTTTTCTTTTTGATTTTCTAGTTCCTTTACGGTTGCTCCTGATGAGTGGCCTTCAACTGGCCACGAAACGCGTAGAGCCTACATCGCCGTATATTATTTAAGCTTTTCATGAACTTCAATATGAAGTTATCTTCTGGGGTGATCAGTTTTTACAGGCCAGAATTCTTTTTTTTTTTTATTTGAGCCATTTGGCTGTCATTTGGATATTTGATATCAATGTATGTATTGATGGATTGTGGTCACATTATGTGTACTATTTTTATATCAGTAGAGTATTTTTACTCATGAATATGGAATATGAAAGGTTAACTATGTACATTTTCTCCTTTTTGTATGTATTTTCCTTTTAAACCAGCATTTCTACCTATGAATATGATTTAATAATTGTTAATTATGTACATTTTCTCTTGAATGTGTCTAATATTAAAAATCCTGAATTTTATCACAATCCATCATTGTAGTTGTAATTGTAGTTGCTGAACACCACCTCGCTTCATTTAAAGTCCCGTATCAATGCATTCTCTCCTTTATATATACAAAATTAGGGATGGAAGTGAACGCTGGGCCTTCGGCCAAGTGTTCACTTCATTTTAAAGTCCCAAAAATGCTAATTTCTTCCCAAAATTTAGGGATGGAAGCGTTCTGTGGTGTTGTATTTATATGTTTGACCATGTACCTCTCCCCAGAGGATTAGTTTTTTCTTCATATATTCCTTGTGAATTGGCCAGTTGTTGTCTAAGTGACTGCTTGGCAGCCTTGTCATCCATTTTCCCCATATATATAATTTTAAAATAAAATTTATATGTTTTTTGCTTTTTATTTTGTGCTTGCAGCTAGGGGGCGCAGGCTGTGGATGCTCTGGTGGGGTGGTTGCTCGGTTCTCGGCGGCCGGGAGCCGCAATGCGCACTGTGGGCTCCCTTCCCCTCCCTCCCCTTCCTGGGGGGGCGGAGATCTCAATCACTGCGCATCGGCGTCACGCCGCCCACTGTGCCCCGGCGTTGTTTATTGCTGTGCCGTGCGGTGGGCTCGATTCTATCTGCGGTCACACACGAGGTTGAGGACGCCGCTGCCGGTCTACAGTGCCCGGGTTGTGGCGTTTTCCTCCCTCACATGCGCCGCAGCGTGACGTTGGGGAGTTATGGGTCGTTGGATGTCCGTGCTTGGCGGCCGCATGGAGGGTATGGAGCACACCAGCTACACTGCACACCCTGCTGTCACACTCACGTTACCACCAATAGATACCTACCTCACCTATGCACAGTCTCTGTCATCCCCCTTTTTTCACCCTCTTTTCATTTCTTTTCCATACCCATCTCCCACCTTAACCATCCTGGTTGTTTTCCTTTTAATTCCTTGATTTATCTATTCTTTGTTCACTTATAACCATTCTTACCAGTGTTTTTATTTTCAGTCACCCATTTTGTCCACCATCAACTTTACCCCACCTGGGTGTTCCTCCTCCCGCCCGGGGCACGGTCGGTGCGGGCCGCCTTCGTTCCATTTTCTCTCCTCGGCTCCCGACCTGCTGACCTCCGGGTTGGCCCCCCTATCTTGGCAGTCCTTTGCCTGAGCCCCAGCGCTGCAAGTCTTTTTGGTAGGTTTTGGGGTTGGTACTAAAAAACCTCCCCCCCCTTTTTTGTATGCCTTGATATACAATTTTGTTTTTTAATTTTTTCTTTTTGATTTTCTAGTTCCTTTACAGTTGCTCCTGATGAGTGGCCCTCAACTGGCCATGAAACGCGTAGAGCCTAAATCGCCGTATATTATTTAAGCTTTTCATGAACTTCAATATGAAGTTATCTTCTGGGGTGATCAGTTTTTACAGGCCATAATTCTTTTTTCTTTATTTGAGCCATTTGGCTGTCATTTGGATATTTCATATCAATGTATGTATTGATGGATTGTGGTCACATTATGTGTACTATTTTTATATCAGTAGAGTATTTTTACTCATGAATATGGAATATGAAAGGTTAACTATGTACATTTTCTCCTTTTTGTATGTATTTTCCTTTTAAACCAGCATTTCTACCTATGAATATGATTTAATAATTGTTAATTATGTACATTTTCTCTTGAATGTGTCTAATATTAAAAATCCTGAATTTTATCACAATCCATCATTGTAGTTGTAATTGTAGTTGCTGAACACCACCTCGCTTCATTTAAAGTCCCGTATCAATGCATTCTCTCCTTTATATATACAAAATTAGGGATGGAAGTGAACGCTGGGCCTTCGGCCAAGTGTTCACTTCATTTTAAAGTCCCAAAAATGATAATTTCTTCTTAATAAAGTGATAATGATGGTAATAATATAAATCCAAGTGATAGAATGCAATTTAAGCAATGGTGCAGCCTTGTCTCAAACACCTAAGGAAGTGTGGATATGTAGGCAAAATAATTAGAGACAGATGGCGCTGCCTAAAATAAAGTGAAAAAATAAATTATATATTGGTGCACAAAGTGTGAGAAGAGAAGACCACCTGTTTGCAATGAGTGTGCCGGTGATCCGTAATTAGACTGTCATGTCAGAAGCTCAAACTGGGAGTCAGATCGTTACCTCTATTCCTTGTCCCGATCCATGTTCATGTGGAAGAAGAGAGAAGGCACAATAAGTGTATATGAATGCTGGTGCAGACCCCACAGTGCTACTGTACTCACACTTAGGTGAAGTCAGACGAGCGTCCGTTGGCCAGCCGCTAAGCAGTAGCCAGCCGGGAGATCTCCGTGTCTCTGATTCGAAGTGGGTGGGTGAGCATCGTGACGTCTCAGGCTCCGTCTTACGCGTTTCATCATCCGAGGTCGCCTCCGAGGGTGTCGGATGACGAAAAGCGTAAGGCGGAGCACTGTGGGGTCTGCACCAGCATTCATATACACTTATTGTGCCTTCTCTCTTCTTCCACATGAACGTGGATCAGGACAAGGAATAGAGGTAACGATCTGACTCCCAGTTTGAGCTTCTGACATGACAGTCTAATTACGGATCACCGACACACTCATTGCAAACAGGTGGTCTTCTCTTCTCACACTTTGTGCACCAATATATAATTTATTTTTTCACTTTATTTTAGGCAGCGCCATCTGTCTCTAATTATTTTGCCTACAAGTATTAGAATGAGTCCTTGGCCCTTAAAATATCCAACTACTGTATATCAAAGCATTAGAAATAGTCAATAAGTAATAGTAAATATCCCTGTTTTTCCATATCTCTGAATATAAATGTTTATCCAACAGTTATACTGTGACTACTAATTTGCACTTGATATTAGATAATGAGAATCATTGGATATATGTGCATTATTTTTTGTTAATCTGTATCTTCAATAAAAATCTATTGAACTAAACATTAATGTTGGGTAAAACAGAAGCTACAATGTTGCCTGACCGAGTCCATGATAGAACTTTTGTGCCATACTGCTTATTTGCATATTTTTCTTGCAAGTGGAATCTTTTATCCTTTATTAAATTTTATCTTGCATACTGCATGATGAGCCTTTCTCTCTTTTTTTTATATATCTTCAAAATTCTATCACTGGAGTGAGTTTAAACAGCCGATTCAAACAGTGCATTGTACCATCTATGGAGATTGCTTAACTGATCCAGCACACCTGTTCTGAACCAAGGCTGCTTTTGTGATCTGATCCATCTACTGTGAGGAGTCTCTGGTTCATTCCACACTCTATATGATCTCTTATAACTTCGAGATCATGGATTTCCGGTAAGAGGCTAATATTTACATTTTGAGGATTTGAGTATCACTGCCATTGCTGGGATGTGTGTTTATTCACCAATTTGAGAAGAGTCTGATGGACATTTTATGGACGTTTTCATTATTAATGTTATTCACATGATATTAGGATCCTACATGCAACGATTATATCTGCATTGGGACATTGATTTTTTGATTGATTATCTTTTCACCACACTATTTTATTATAAGTTGGGAGAGTGTCACTTGTTTAAGTTTCAAGTTTGAATTCTCAGTGGACAGCACAGTCTTGTTTTTCTATATTATTCCTTTTTGTCTTTATTCTGACATTCCAAGTGCAACAGTCCAGTCTGACACACATATGAATTTTCACTTTATTATTTATTCACATATTTCAGTTCTGAGTGCAAGGTTTATTTGCTGTTTACCATTATACATTTTTGCCCATGTGTTTAAAAAATAATTTTAGCCCTGAAGATGTTATAAACCCTCCAAACATTATATATTTTCTGAAAGCAGACACTCTATAGAATAAAATAGTGGTAGTTCCATTTTTAATGTCATATGATGTTACAGAAACTGTAAATTTAATTTAAAAGCACACTAAAGTGAATTTTAGGACAAAAAAACGCAATACAATACCATTTTTTTGGTTGCCCCAAGTAAATAGATACCCAACATGCCAAACCTTAAATTTGCATGACCCCGTGAAATGGCAACTAACTTCAGTACCCTATATTTTCTATAGGCGATGCTTCAAAAGCCACCATAGCTATCAGTTTAGTGGTACAGAGGAGGTCTGGTGCTAGAATTATTGCTCTCACTCCGACGTACGCGGTGATATGTGACATGTAGATTGCAATCGACTTTTTCACACACGTAGGCACCCGTGCGTTTACATTTGTATGTACGTATATGTGGAGGTGGGGGCGAAAAACTTTTTTTGGTGGGATTTTATGTGCTTGGGTGTAATTTAATTTTTTTGCTTTGCATAGGGGAAAAAAGTCCCCTTTGTGATGCTTTTTAGGTAATAGGTTCTCTTTAATGATACATGCAGGGTCTAAAAAACCCTGCATGTCTCCTCTGGGTCCCACTGAATGCTTTTCAATGCAGATCGCATTGCAAAACATTCCTTCCCGGTTATGATAGCCGGGGACACTGAGAGGCTGACCCAGAAGTGACATTATAGAGGTCACTTTCCAGGTCACAGCAACAAGGGGAGGAGAGAGGACATGTGTCTGCTCTTCTCCTTCCCACCCCCCAGCTGACAGCACCCGCCATGTCAGTCCCGGCCGCAGATGGGTGCCAGTACTAGGGTTGTGCATGAGCAATCTGGTGGCAGTGCAGCCACCCAAATTCTTTCACTTGACAGGCAAGAGTCTGCCTTTCAGTTTAACACACAATCCACAATGGTTGCAGCCACCTGATTTTGTGTGAGACCCCCAGCTGTCAGGAATGTATGATGTACGGACCTGGCAGAGAAAGGGTTAAATGTTCCTGCAGTGCCATTATTGCAGTCAATTTCTGGGTAGTTAAAATTCCCCATTATTATCCTTGTCCCAGTGAATGCAGTTCTTTCTATCTGTGCAAGGAGCTGAGTCTCCATCTCCTCATTAACACTGGGAGGTCTATAGCAAACTCCATTGATTAACTTTGTAGTATGCACACCCATATGCAATTCTATCCCATTCCACCTTCAGTCTCATCACACTCTCCATCAACTAGGTCTTTTTTCTTACTTGCTTTGAGATCACTTCTCACATAGAGACAGACACCACCACCTTTCCATTTAACCCTGTCTCTCCAAAAGAGAGCATAGCCAGAAATATTAATAGCCTAATCAAGCGAAGAATGAAGCCAAGATCTGGCAATACCAATTAAATCATAGTTCTCTTCCTGCACTAAAGCTTCCAACTCACCTATTTTACTTGGCCAACTTCTGGCATTGGTGAACAAACACTTTAATACGTTGTCACATTTTGCACACATATTTTACATATTTTTTATTTTAGTACATATAGTACCATTTCCAATGGTTATTAGTAACATGGGAACCTTCTTATCACCTGCCATAGCCCTCCCCCTATCTTTCCCCATTCCACCCACCAATAGGGACTGACCCCTGTCTGACCTGTCTGCACCATTATAATCAAATTCACCCTCCCTCCTCAATCCTAGTTTAAATACTCCTCCACTCTTCTAATACACCTCTCCCCCAGCACAAAAGGCACAAACCATCTTTTTTTTTTTAAGTATATGTTTATTCATTTTCCAGCATAAATTTTTAACAGACGTGTTACACGGTGGCATTGAATATACATTGAGATTATAAAACATAAAGCCAAACTTTGGCTAATTTAGTATCAAAACAATAACTATAACTGGTCTGACAAACCCCCAAAATGGAGAGGAATGTCATATATCACTTTGGCAACATGACCTTAGATGGCCACACTGGGCCCAATAAAATTACAAAGTGATAATTATAAGGAACAGGGTAACCAACCAACACCCATACGAACTCACATGCCTCATACACATGATGCAACGGTCATACAACTGCACATTCAACTTTTGCCCAAAATTGGCTGTTGGCTGTTGTGTCTAGCGTACTAACATGAATCAAGTAATCGTTCAACAAAGCTTCAACAAAGCCCAACGTAGTGACATGTTACAAGCGTATAAAGAAAAAGTTAGGTGAATGTGATCTGTGAATTAGGAACATAAGTTTACACGAACGGACACTTCCGGGTGTTCCTGACTTCTGAGCATGTGTGTTTTGCACGTAAACTTTTGTTGCACAACTTCTGTACACACAAGTCAACAGTTGTACAACAGCTTGTTGTACAACAAAAGTTTTCTAGTCTGCTCAGCCAACTTCTGTTGTACGACTGTTGAACGTCGGCTGTTGTAATCGAGCGTACTAACGGACAGACAACAAGCTGTTGTAAGACCGTTGTTGTACGATTGATGCATCGTGTGTATGAGGCTTTACACACATACACGCATGTCTTCCACACGTGCCTCACTCCCTCCCTCCACACCATCGGCCCGAAGAATCAGAAGGTCTACATAGTGCCCTTTGTACGAGCCACTAACGCAATGGCAGAGGCATTGCCTCAGCAACCAACTACTGTTGAGACAGCAGATTGTCCTTCCAGAAGGAGTCTGTTATATCAAGCCAGGGCTGCCAAACCTTATAGAACTTTTTAGGGCAAGCCCTACCATTGCAAATGAGCTTGAAAAGAGGCACAACTTTATTCACCAAAGGGTATAGGTTTGTATATCAGGGGTGGGGAATAACAGCATAACAGAATCAGTTTACTGGCATAAAATAGCAATACATGCACAAGGGTTCGAGCATGAGTCCAGTGTACAAAGTCATTCAGTACACCAAGCAGTCCAACCTCAGGAGTATAAGGCACAGGTAATTGCTGTCAAAGATAGAAAATATGTCCTTCCAATATGATGACAAAACAAGGCAGGACCAAAACGTGTGTAAATGATCAGCGTCCATAGAATAACACCGGGACAGGAAGCAGTGGAAAACCCATATGGGCTAACCTGGTAGGAGTATAATGCAGTTGGTTTATAAACTTAAATTGCGTATATTGATCATTAGAGCTAATCAGGTCCTGGAAACAGATTTATGAGGCCTCCTCCCACCCCTCATTGAATAACCCAGGAATCAGACCTGCCCATTTCCACTGAGCAAGCTTTAAGGGGCTGGTCCCAGCCGACTAGACAGTGGTAACCAGTTTACTAATATTGGGGTATGACATTAGCACCTCTAAATGGTGATTCTGAGAGCTCTTGGGTTAAACCCCCTTCTGGGTCAAACCAGAGTCTGGGTGACCCAGGAGCTCTGAGAAGTTGGGATTGTGTCACAGAGGGGCATCAGGAGACACCACCCCTGAGGGTGTTAACACTTTGTTACCCTCATGCCAGGCCAACCAGCTAATATCCATTGGAGAATCGTGTGAACAGCATTTAAGCATATATCTCTATAGTGCATCCACAACAGAGGCTTTAGGACCATAAAATGCAGACACTAGAGTGGTGGAGGAGTTCAGGGAGGGCTCCAGGGACCAGTCGTAAACAAAACTAAGTTGTGACACCAAAAAATGGTGCCAACGATTTGAACAGGCTAGACCACCATCAGATTTAGGGGCTTGGAGAGATGGTTTTGCAATACATGGGTGAGTCCCCTGCCAGAGAAAATTGGTCAGAATCTAATCTAGGTTTTTGAAAATTTCTTAGGCAAAAAAACTGGGGATGCCCGGAAAACATATAGGAATTTTGGTAAGTATATAATTTTAAAAATATTCACACAACCATCAAATTGAGAGGTAAGGAAGCCCAGGTGCATAAACTGGTTTCCATGTGTGATATAATTGGTGTTACGTTGAGAGACTCAAAAGTGGATAGATCTGTGTTGATATGTATCCCTAGATATTTAAAGTGTGCTGAATTTTCAGTTTGGACCAGAGTAAATACACAAAGTCAAGTCCTCCACTATCCCATTAGGGACACAAAGGATTGTTCTGAACCAACTAGATAAATTAAAGCATCATCTGCATATAAGGAGATCTTTTCAGAAGACTCTCCAGAACATAAGCCCTCCACCATTGCCATCTGTCGCACTGCCAGAGCAAGGGGCTCTATTGTCTTCATAAACAGAAGCGGCAAGAGTGGGCAGCCCTGCCTCGTTCCTCTTTGTAAAGAGGATACATCAAAAATATCTTTATTGACACATACCCTAGCCCTGGTCAGCTAATAAAGGTGACAGATATTATCATACGTACTCTTGCCAGGCATGAACCCGGTTTGATCTGAGGTGGAGAATAACCTTTTGTAGTCTCATAGCTAGGAGTTTGCCAGCACGTCACTATTCAACAAGGAAATGGGACGATAGGACCCACATTGCAATTTGTCTTGGGCAACACTACAATCAGTGCCTCGCACATAGAAGCAGGGAGCTTTCCTTCCTCTAATGCCACTCCAAACAGAGAGTATAATTTCCGTGCTAAGTCATCAACATAGGTCTTGTACCACTCTGCTGGTAGGCCGTCTAACCCTGGAGTCTTATATGGAGGCAGAGAAGGTATAGCCTCTGTTATTTCCTCAATCGTCAGGGGTTGATCTAAAATGAGTATATGGGAGTCACCCAGTTCCAGGAAATTCAAATTCAAAGAACCCAGCTGACTCCATCTCCATAGGGGGGCCTGGGTCTGAGTAAAGATGTTCATAGAAGGACATAAATGCCCGGTTAATGGTAAAAGGATCAGAGGAAACTGAGCAATCAGGTAGTTGTATTTGCATTATGGTCCTGTCAGTGTATGCTGTATGAGAAAGGTAAGGCAGCAGCTTCACATCTTTCCTGCTGTGATCATGCAATTTTGCAGACAAATAAAGCTGTTGTTTCTGAGTCATATCTGCCATATGAAGGTCTAGGGCCTTGTGTGCCCCCACCAGGACCCTGTGGGAGTCTGGAGAGGGGTGTGCTGTGTATTGGTCCCTGGCTGCCTCCAAGGACGACTTCATGGCCTGGAGGGTGGCCTGGTTAGTTTCCTTGTGTGCTCCTTACAGTCACCTTGAATGCATCCCAGGTTAAGCCCGTAGAGAAGGACCCGGCATTGATCTCCCAGTAGCCAGACATCTCCTTGCCAATGGGTTCCTGAAAGTCTGGAGTGGAAATCCAGAGGGGACTTAGTCTCCACAGCGGAAAGGCGGGCCTATGACCCACTACCATGTCTACACAAAGGGCAGAGTGGTCTGATATCGTTTTAGCTATATAGGAGACTGACTGAATGTTTGAGAGCAAGTCCAGTGTCCCCAGAGCATAGTCAAGCCTAGAAAGAGCACGGTAGATTTGAGATTGACATGAGTAAGCCCTATCCGTGGGGTATTTCTGTCGCCATAGATCAAAATACCCAAAAGAAAGCACGCCACTGACCAAGCAACTTAGATTCATAGTGAAGGGGTTTCAATCGATCCAGACCGGGGTAAAGCACCAAGTTGAAGTCCCCAATAATGAGAGTGGATATCTTTGGCAGTTCTGACAAATGGAAACTCAATTCTGTAAAGACCTTAGACGTGACAGGAGGAGGGAAACACACCACCACTAGTAAGAACGGCACAGCATATATTGGGCACTGGAAAAATAACATATTGCCCTTTTGGGTCAGAAATAACCCTATCACATAAGAAGGTGAGACCTTTATGTATTAAAACTGACACTCCACAGGCATAGTTAGAATAGGTGGAAAGATATTCATGCATTGCCCAGTGTTTTTTTGAGAGCAAGGACCTTGGATCTTATTAAATGTGTCTCTTGCAGGCAAAGTATATGCTGTTTGTGAGATTTGAGGAAGTCAAATAAAGAGGCCCACACGTGTCAGGAGATGCATGTTACAGTAGACATGTTAAGGAGAAACATATTAACCCAAGCAGGAGAGGGGCTCAGGCCTGGTAGGTATGCCACAGGCTCCTACATGGCTACAGCCCCAAGGAGAAGGGGAGGCAAGGCTACAAACATTCACACACAGACACGCAACATACATACAACCCAAACTTGAAGCAACATCAAAGATGAACACGTGTAATAAACTTCTTTTTTTTTTGAAAAATTACCCTCTAAGGTGGGATTTTTGGAGGCACAAAGATGGTCAAGTAAATATGTAAAAAATACATATTTTATTAATAGAAAGATTAAAATATGGATATCATGTAAATAAAAAAAATACAATTATCATCATCATAGAGTTACAATCTAGGTGCTGGATGTACATTCAAAATCAATATCAGTTCATGGGGGCTTTCGGATCTAGCCACCTGGATATCTCCTTTTTAGGAGCCATAGTGAACTTTGGGGCCTAAGGGTTAAAATGCCAATTTGGCTGTGATGCTTTAACATCTCAATTTTATGAAAATTATAAACACAAAAAAAATTCTCTTTTCTTTCCCCATATCTAGATAGTGAGTATTACCTCCTCTGTGTATCTGAGCCCTTGGGTGCTCCTGGTATCATCACGAAACAGACTCTAAGCTTATATGTTTTTTTCTGTTTTTACAGAATCAACTGATATTGATTTTGAATGTACATACAGCACCTCTGATGAATGTTTTTTGTACCGAAATGCATTAGGTGTCTGTACACTCCATCATGTCAGTGATTGTAACTCTATGATGATGATAATTGTCTTTTTTGTATTTTACATGATATCCATATTTTAATCTTTGTATAAATAAAATATATATTTTTTACATATTTACTTGGCCATCTTTGTGCCTCCAAAAATCCCACCTTAGAGGGTAATTTTCCAAAAAATTCTATGTCAGGGATGATGCCACATATCTAGTTGGTAAACTAGGACACCCTTCTCATGTGTAATAAACACAACCAGTACCCCTACCCTGCTCCAAAAACAAGGAGTGGCCTTTGACCCTAAACAGCAAATAGATGCAAGGAACATGGTCATTACAGCCAGAGTCCGTGAACCAACATTGGATCAATTAATGATCACAACCAGTAACAGCAGCAAAGTCTCCCATAAGGAGATCCTATTCCCCTTTTCAGGGCAAAGAACTGTGTAAACCTGCTCCAGTGGTGTGTTTACTTGAGCTTGAAATGTAGAACTTACTACCTGAGGGAGAGCCCAGGTCAGGTTAAAGGAGAGCATTCAGAGGAATGACCAGGTTGTCACAGGGATTCAAACCAGGAGAGAGCATTCACAGGGGTTTAGATGAAGTGACCCTGGCCTTGATAGACAACTCTCAGGGTAGCAGGAAGCAACATGGAATATTGAATAGATTTCTCCCTCAATTTCTACTTGATGTGTTGTACTTGGCCCTCAGAGTGCGAACAGTGGGAGAATAATCTGGGAAGAGGGACAATGTTGCATTGTTAATCATGAGGCTTGAGGATCCCTGTTATGGTAATTAAGTAGAAAAATCACCATAGTGCAGGGAGGACTACCCTCAGGGAGCAGTCTGCAAGGAACTCTGTGAGCTCTTTCAAGTACAAAGCAGGGAGACAGACAGTCTGCACCAAATTCCTGGGTGCGCCAACTCTCCAAGAAGGACACTGGGTCAGACTCCGCCACCCGCTCTGGCAGGCCCACCAACCTGAGGTTATTCCTGCACAGGCGATTTTTCAAATCCTCAACCTTATCTTCCAACGATTTGATTTTGGTGCCACAGGTTTTAACAACAAGCACAGGATTAACTTTGTCTTCGAAATCACTGATGCACCACTCAGTATCAGAGACCCTGTCTCTTACCTTATTCATGTCTTGGCGCATGATAGTTTTGTCCAGTTTTAGCTCCCCTACCTTGCCCATAAGATCAGAGTGATTTACCTTGATCCTTTTAAGGACATCCAGCAGGGTAGGTTCTGGATCCGCATCATCTTCCATGCCGTCCTCTCTAGGAGAGGTCTGTGATATTAGTAGCGGAGGAGCAGGGGCAGCTGGGGAGGGTGGCGAGAGGGCTCAGGCTCCTCTCCAAACAATTCTGGTGTGGATGCCAGGGAGGAGTGGTGGAGTGGGGGGTGCTTCTTCTTCCATTTTCCCATCCACCAAACCACTCAAGAAAGGTAGTATATCCCTCTCCTAGAAGCCAGGACAAAAATTAGGCAACATTGAAACACAGGTATACAGGATGGCACAGGATTATGCAGAGGGGATCCCAGAGCTGCTGAGAAAGATATCCACTCACATACTGCATCAGGCCACGCCCCGGGCGCAAACCAGCTTTAGCATAATTCACAAAACACAAATTCTAAAAGTATATCTACACTTTTGTTGAGAAAAAAACATTCCCCTTTGGGCGATCTATGTACATTACAAGGATTTTGACAAACTTTGTTGCAGATTCCTACCTTTTGTTATTTGGAAGAAAGCTCTCTGTATTTGTCTGTGTCCATGTTGGAAAGTGAATCTAATGCGAGTGGTTTATTAATTATCAACCAGCTGCTCCACCTGCAAAACTCTAATGAGGAAAATTGCAGGGTCTGCATCCTTTTATTTCTGATTTCTTATTGGGAGTATCTTACCAAAAAATTACATTTTTGTTGCAGGGAATGCCTGAAATCTGACTTGCATCTTAGTGTAGACTTTTGGGAAAATCAGTGAACCAATCACACAAACAGGAATTTACATATCTGGGGGGAGTTCTGTACACATTCCGTGTACAGAACACCTCCAGGTAGCCATATTGCATTGCATTTCACAGAACATTACAGAGCTGCACTTTGAAAAGGAAATATCATTTTAATAACAATCAGTTACAATATGACTTGTGTTGCAATTGTACATGGTATATTATTTTTTTTTATTTGCTATTTTCTTTCATGAAAGTGGAGTACTTGATTACAGACTTGATTTAATGAAATAGCAAGATTTTCTTTGGCAGGCTTACTGGTAGCATACTTTGGCAGTACATTTTTGACTAGGGAGTTTTTTTTTTTGTTTTGTTTTTTACAATCGGTTTGACTCACATACAGGAAATTGTGACTATAATAGGGCAAAACATAGGAAGGCATGGCAACTTTAAGGGCAATAAATGAGCAATCGTGCCCCTACCTGGACAACAGATGGGCAATTGTGACCCTATGTGTGCAACTATGACAATAAGTGGGTAACAAAATGCAATAGTGGCACTGCATAGATAGTAAAATGAAGCGATAATCATCTATTCCTGGCCTTCAACTGCATTTAGTAATCTCACTCCCCACAAAGAGAGGATTATCCATGCCTTTCCACAGGTCTCTCCTCCTCTGCAGTTCCAGTACCACAGGGAACTTCAGTGGAGCCAGTACACTGGTGAATGCAGATATCACTTAGAGAAGTTTCAGTACGTTAAAGGAGCATTGCTAGTCATATGCACCTGTCATGTGACAGCGCAAAAGTGTTGTTGTACTGTTGTCCCACAATTCAGACAAGTCTAATAGTCTCAAGAAACACATGGGCATCTGTGACCCTATGTGGGCAACAAACGGACAATCGTGACCCTATATGAGCAACAAAGGGCAATAAATGGGTGACAAAAGGCAATAGTGGCACTTCATAGATAGTAAAGATATTCATTTACTCCTGGCCTTAAAATGCATTCAGTAATCTCAACCCCCCTGGAGGAGAAAGCACTACCCATGCCTCTTCCTAGGTCTCTTCTCCTCTACAGTGTCAGTACCACAAAGAATTCCAGTGTAGTCAGTACATTGACAGATGCAGATGTCCTGGAGAGGTTAAAAGAGTGTTGCTAGCCATATTTGTACGCTATGTGACAGCCCAAGAGTGTTGTTGAAATGTTTTCACACAATTCAGAGAAAGTCTAATTTGTCAGCATATCATGACCATTGACCATGTCAAAATGTTCTGCCCCCTCTTAGTAGTCAAATTACAGTTTCTATGAGCTTCAGGAGCATGGTTCTTCATTGCAGACTCGCTGATATTATAAATCTTAAATTTGAATACTTAAATTTGAATCTTGAATTTATACCTTGTTAAATAAAGCTATACGCTTTTTACTCAACCAGAAAGTGCCACTTAGTGACTATCTTGAAGATTCTATCTTCTTTTTTTGCGAGGCTCCTGATATTGGCTGGGCTGGAGAATAACAGAATGAGGGTTTGATCTCCCAACCCTGGGTCCTTAGCAGCGACATGAACTGTTCTGGCTATGTGTATACTCCTGCTACGACCAAAGTTTTTAAATGAGTTATGGCCTAGGATTGTAGTCCTTGCCCTTTGTTCTATGAAAATGATCAGATTCATCCTCAGTTAACAAAATCTGGATATGTTTGGATTATAATTTCCATTTCTACTATTTATTTATCTGTCATGTATGCTTTAAAAGACTTGATCAAAAAAAAACTGATATGTACAGCTCACTATTAAATGGTTTTGCAAGGACACCAAATACTGCATAAAAATGGCCTCCAGTTACATTTGTTCATCACCTACTGTGCCATCTGCTTTGATCCTTTACACTATTAAAGAGAGCTGTGATGCTAAAAGAAAACTTTACTTCATTATAATGCTATACATAATGATCTACAGTGTTTTCTTGAAAATGTCTCAAAAGCTACATGTAACATAATAAAGACTGTCATTATGCCAATAAATAAATAAGATAGAATAGATAATATTTTAGCAGGAATGACAGAAATGTCCTTGCTTCACCTGCTTCTTGCAAGGGAAAAAAAAACAACTTCCTGTTCCCTAAATGCTACGTGAAAACTCAATAAAAACAACCTTCTAAAATATTATTTTTTATAAAAATTTGTATTTTATGTTGTGCATTAAGAAACATATCTTGCAATTTACTGATTCAAACAACTGTATTAGCTCGGAACAGCTCAACATTTTCATGGCTCTTACAATTTTCATATGCAGAAAGTTAAAGGGTTTGTAAACTATACAAACATACTTGCTACCTTTTGGTCTGCTGAATATATAATTCAAAGTGTTTTGTTATATCTGTTTGATAAACAAAAAAAAAAAATCTTTTGATACTTCCCGTGTTCTCTGCCTGTAAAGCATTCTAATGAGTAGAGTTGAGCGAACACCTGGAAGTTCGGGTTCTGCTGGTCCGTCCGAACTTCGTGACAAAGTCCGGGTCCGGGTCCGGACGGAACCCGAACGATCGCACGGGTCGTCTTGGGCTTGAAGGTCCACAAGCGAGTTGAGATGAGTAATCTTACGAAATGTCCGTCTCTTGTGCCCTTCATAGTTTTCTAAAAAAAAAAAACAAATAGTTTGTCTATATTGTTTTGTGAAACTTAATATATAAGTCGTCTGGTTTTCCATCGTTCATACAAACATATCAAATGTTTGGGAAATTGAAAGACGTATACTTTTAACATTCTCGGTACTTTTACAACTCGACAAGGCTCGATTATGTCAACAAACTTAGTCATTTAACGTTCTATACAAAGAATTACGTGTTGTATTTTATGTTTAAAAAT
>BLSH010192100.1:411076-436597 GCA_018402905.1 Glandirana rugosa | reverse complement strand
ATCTCTAATTTCTGCTATCTGTCCTCAGAGCAACAGCACAGACAGCAGTAGTAAAGTAATCTATCTCAGGATGCAGGATCAGGTCTTAAAATGGCTAAAATCTGTCCCTCACGCCGTCAGCTACCTTTCCCTATACTAACCCAAGGAGCATGTGACTGCAGCACTGTGACTCCAGCTTATAAAGAGGCTGGGTCACATGATGCACTGGCCAATCACAGCCATGCCATTAGTAGGCATGGCTGTGATGGCTTCTAAGGGCAAACCAGTGAAACGCTTGTTGATTGGCTGCCCTGCAGCTTCTCAACACGTGGAATAAAATAGCAGAACCCCGGACCGAACCCGAACGATTTTTGAAATGTCCGGGTCCGGGTCCGTGCCACGGACACCCGAAAGTTCGGTACGGACCCGAACGTTACAGTCCGGGTTCGCTCAACACTACTAATGAGTAACATTGTTCTCAGTTATCTCTAAGCACTACAGAACCCTTCTTGTCTATGTTATAGAGAAGAAGAGATGCCGAGATTTCAGTCATCCTGTCTTGTTTTTGTTGTTCTGATACAGTGGGGTGAGTGATAGTTGTCACTCTAGGACAGAAAGTGTGATACTGGTATAATTGTTAGGTGAACATAAAAGATAATGCAAGAAAAAATAGAAAACTGATGCAGCCACCATATCTAAGCTGCAAAATATTTCATTTTTGGTTTTGGGTTTAGATACACTTTAAATATTTTTCACAATGAACTTATTAATTACTTCCTGACCACACTATAGCCAAAAGATGGCTGGAGCATGGTCATCTAGTTCCCTAGATCCCTTCCTGGTGAGGGGGTTGGTGGAGGCAGTTTTTAGGAAGAAGGAGGGTAGGGACTCCCTTTTGTATCAGGAAGCTTTTGTTTCCCAGCATTGCATTAAAAAATACACATTTTGCAGAGGGCGGGGGGTAGGCAGTTTCCAGTCCTGGTTGGGGAGAGAGGGGACAGAATCCCAGAGGCCAGATGGGAAAAAAAAACAAAACAAATTCAAAAAAGACATCCAGCCCCAAGGAATACTCCACCAAGGCTCAGACCTGGGAGTTGATGAATGTTTTTGATTTGCCTTTTTTAATTTTTTTGATTTTTTTTGTGTTTTGTTTTTTCCATCTGGCCTCTGGGATTGTGTCCCCTCTTTGCCCAGCCAGGAGTGGAAACTGCAATACTGGGAAACAAAAACTTCCTGATAAAAAAGGGAGTCCCTAACATCCCTACCCTCCTCCTACCTTCCTAAAAACAGCTCCTGATCTGGTTCCCTCCATCAGCCCCCCACCAGGAAGGGATCCAGGGATCTGGGATCTGCTTACTGGGACCTTGCTGAGTTGCTGGCGAGTAAGGATGGGCAAATGGTTTGGCCCGAGCATAAGTTCGGGCTGAACTTCTGTTGTTCGCCTGTTCGGCGGACAGCCAAACAAGCAGGCCATTCGTCTGTTTGTTCGACCCCCCAAATGACCTACAACATTATGGGATGACTTCGCCACCGCAGTGTGCCCCATAATGCATGGCGCACACAGCTCCTCCCCGTTGGGAGGGCTCCCGCCGTCTGCCCGCTGTTTGTTATGACAGTTTATTTATATGGCAGGGTGGGGCCACCCGGCCATGTAAGTGAGTGACCCAGCCCATTCTGATGTCATGTGATGTCAGAGTGGGCGGGTCACACAGTTATGTCACCAGGTGGCCCCGCCCTTCCCTATAAATAAACTGTCATAACAAACAGAGCTCAGTCGGCAGGAGCACTCCCATGGAGGAGGACCTGTTGCATTTTTTTTCGGGTCTGAATTTAAAGCATTTCACCACTTTTGTTGAGAAAAAAACATTCCCCTCTGGGTGTTCAATGTACCATACAAAGATTTTAACAAACTTTATTACAGAGTCCTAACTTTTGCTATTCTGAAGAAATCACTGTGTTCATGCTGGAAAGTGAGTCTAATGGGAGTGGTTTCATAATTATCAATCAGCTGTGCACCTGCAGGGCACTAATGAGGAAAGCTACTGGGTCTGCATCCCTTTAGACGTGATTTCCTACTGGAAGTATCTCACCAAAAATTACATTTTTGTTGCAGGAGATGCCTGAAATCTGATTTGTATCTTAGGGCAGACTCCTGGGAAAATTGGTAAGCTAATCACGCAGGCAGGAAATTATGTTTCTGGGGGGCATTCTGTACACATTCTGTGTACAGAACACCTCCAGTTAGCCATATTGCATTGCATTTTCAGAAAATTACAGAGCTGCAGGTTCAAAAGGAAAGGTAAAGGAAAGTTTTAATAACATTCAATTACAATATGACTTGTGTTACAATTGTGCACACTATATTATCTTTTCTTTGTTTGCTATTTTTTTCCCACGAAAGTGGAGCTACTCTTTAAAGGGGGCATGCCCCACAAGTGCATCTGACCATACTAGTGATAGTAGACATATATATATGGTGAGTGCAAATCCATGTGGAGCACTGTAAGCACTTAAGCACCATGTTTAATACTTTAAAAACTTGCACATTGGGAATATGTGTGGGACTTTATATATTGTTTTATATTTCGTTCACAGTTTTGCGTTAGATGTAAAGAACATTATATTATATGAATATTTGTTTATCATATGGTATGGTATTTGTGACTTTTGTAATGGTTGATTATATTGAATAATGATTATTTTACATCGTGCTCATGCTACATTGTACAGGCTGGATATGATTTTGGGTATTAGATATATTAATGCACATGTGGCAGGCCAAAATGCAGCTCATAGCAATCTCAGATCATGTCCTAGAAAGATTCACTCTCTCTACTGGTTACTTTAATGGCACACAGCCTGGTGGTTTTTCCTCCTTCTAAATAGCAATGAAACTTTTTTTCCTGAATAACTCCATAACTGGGGTCTAGAAAACAATTTTATAATTTGTTTCATAAAAATGACCCAGTTCTCCACTGGGAGACAGCCAAAACAGTCTTAAAGGGAAACATCCACACCTATTTATTTACTTTAAATAAGAAAATGTTAACAGAATATACTATATGTCAGCCTTCATATACTGTGTATAAACATGATAGGGGGATTTACTAAAACTGGAGCAGACAGAATCTGGTACAGCTGTGCACAGGAACCAATCCACTTTAATTTTTTCAATTAAGCTCTGAAAATAAAACCTAGAAGCCAATTGGATACTATCCACAGCTGCACCAGTTTCTGTCTGCTCCAGTTTTAGTAAATCCCCCATGATAAGCCTGACAAGAATCATTTGACCTGGATATATGTTATAAACAGACTCGTGGATGGAAAATATGATCAAGTTAGATCATTGAAAGGTGTGCTATTTTTAAAATTTGGTAATAAGTCTTGTAGGTTGTGGGCTAATGTGACAAGGAATCAACACAAAATCTCATCATACTATGATTATCACAAATGTACACAGTTATGTCAAAAGGAACTCTGATTATATTGCTGCAGAGTTATGTTAAAGGAGACTCTGGTGATATTGCTGTGATCAACTTTCCCAGTTCAGACAGAGGTGATGCTTGTCTGGCTGATTTTCCCATGCTCTTTTTGACTATTGAGAACCATTAGCACTTAAGTGCTATGATTACTGCAGAGGAGCTGTTGCAGTTTATTTATTACTCTGCAGGGGCCAAAGCCCTGGGCTTGGATGGTCCATAAGTTCATACAAAGTGCTCAACAATTTGACCAGTGAAGCTCTGCAGGTTTTCATTCAAAAATGTATCCAGGACAAAAATATCTTTCTAAAATCCTGGATGGCAGCCTTTCTGAACTTTTGGCAAAGCTGTTTTAACCATCTCAGGTTGGGTTTAGTGTCAGGGAGGGCTTTGGCCTATGATATAGAAAAGAAAACTCAGGATCAAAACTATTGGTCCTGAAGCATTATTGTCTGTCAGTGGGCTTTCTTCCATTTAGGACCCCTAAATGGAGAAAATCTTAAACAGCATACATTTGATGTAGTTAATACGTGTTTTGACACATATGGGGGTTGATTTACTAATCCTGGAGAGTGCAAAATCTGGTGCAGTTGAGCATGGTAGCCAATCAGCATCTAACCTCAGCTTGTTCAATTAAGCTTTGACAATAAAACCTGGAAGCTGATTGGTTTCTGTGCAGAGTTGCACCAGCTTTTGCACTCTCTAGGTTTAGTAAATCAACCCCACAGGCTTTGGGTGCTTTCCTAGACTTCATAAACATTCATATTCATAGTTACACAGTTAGTTGGGTTGTAAAAAGACAGTAGTCCATCTAGTTTATAAAAAAAAATACAAACACACACACACAAATAGAAAACCTCCATATACACTGACCTACATCCACATTTGATCTAACGGAAGGCAAAAAAACCATCAAAACCCCTCAATAAAGTATGATCCAATTCTCTCCAGCGGGAGAAAAAATTCCTTCCTGATTCCACATGAGGCAAATGGATATTCCCTAGATCAACTACCCCTGGTGTTATTACCTCTAAAAATATTTTGTGCATTTAGGAATGCATACAGCTCTTTTTTAAAACAATCTAATGAGCTGGTCAGAACCCGTTTTTGAGGTAGCCCATTCCACATTTTCACAGTTCTTACTGTGAAGAAGTCTTTCTGTAAGTTTAGATCTATTTTCCCCAAGACACCTTGTCCTCTGTAATGACCTGAAAGTGAATAATTCTACACCAAGTTCACTATAACCAGTTACGGATTGCCCACCATCAATATACATCGGCTGTTCGACACTGAATACCGCTGTTATGGCAGCAGGTAGTTTCCATAACTCCGGTATATTTTTAAACAGCGGGCAGTCCGCTTTCAGATAAAAGTGGTCTCTGCAGCGAATTTGCTGCAAGATCACTTTTATCAGTGGCGGGAGTGGTCCCCCACCTCCCACCGTGTTCCGGTCGTCTCCACCACTTACCGGAGCTGCCGGTAACAGCGGAGACGATCGGGTCCTCTCCCCTGTGAGACTGGATGCTGAATGAGGGAAAGATGGCTCCCACTCAACTCCATAACATTGGATGACGGAAGCAATGTCAAATGTCACTTCCGTCCAATGATCTTAAAGGGGATTTTTTTTTTTCAAAATACATTTTTTTTTATTGCATTTAAGTGTAAATGTGAGACTTTTTGACCCCAGATCTCACATTTAAGAGGTCCTGTCATACTTTTTTTCTATTACAAGGGATGTTTACAAAAAACTTAAAGCGCCCCTATCCCATCAAGCTCATGCACAGAAACAAACGCATATGTAAGTCATGCCCACATATGAAAACGGTGTTCAAACCACACGTGTGAGGTATCACCGTGATGGTCAGAGTGAGAGCAATAATTCTAGCATTAGACCTCTTCTGTGACTCAAAACTGGTAACTTGTAAAAATTTTTAAATGTCACCAGTGGTGATATTTAAGTGCTAAAGTTTGCTGCCATTCCATTAGCGGGTGCAATTTTGAAGCATGACATGTTGGGTATCATTTTACTTGGCGTAACATTATTGTTCACAATATAGAAAAAAATGGGCTAACTTTACTGTTGTCTTATTTTTTTCATTCAATAGTTTTTATTGACAAATTGTAACTCCAATACATAACAGTAACAGTGCAGAGTCATAAACTGTTGTCTTATTTGTTAATTTAAAAAGTGTATTTAAAAAAAAAAAATTGCATTTGTAAGACCGCTGCACAAATATGGTGTGACATAAAGTATTGCAACGACCGCCATTTTATTCTCTAGGGTGTTTGAAAAAATATATATATCATGTTTGGGGTTCTAAGTAATTTTCTAGCAAAAAAATTATTTTAAATTGTAAACAACAAGTTTGAAAAATAGGCCTGGCCTTAAGTTGTTAAGGACCACTTTTGTATTTATGTACTCATCTCCCAGGACCATGCTTTCTATGACAGTCATGTTGTTTCACCGAATCCCTTTACAAAATGACACCTTTCATGGGTGTGCTTTGCCGCTTCTCTTGTTTAACTTAGCAAGAGAGTCTTTGGCCACTATGAGCACTATTGGTCTCCAGTACATTCACTGAGGGATCAAAGACTGCCAAAATAGCATTATTTGCTGATGACAGCATTTTCTTCATGTCTGACATCAGAGCTCTCTTACCTGGAGTAGTTCACCTGATAAACAATTTTGACATCTCAGGATTAAGTTATTTACACAAATTAGTGATTTGTCCTCTTTAAGTTCTTCTGAGGACTGCTCATGGCTTGGTTTACTATTCAAGACACCTTGTACAAAATGCAATATAAAGTCATACATGGAGCTCATTATGTATTTAATATTAAACCAAAACAGACACCACCCACTTACCCATCTACATGTATATTTTAAATGCAGCCTGGCAAAACTGGATTAAAACACGGTTTGCATGTTCTTCCTGTGCCTGCGTTGGTTTCCTCCGGGTACTCTGGTTTCCTATCACGCTTCAAAGACATGCTGGTTAATTGGCTCCTGTCTAAATTGGTCCTAGTATGTGTATATATGAATGTAAGTTAGAGACCTTAGCTGGTAAGCTCCTTGAGGGCAGGGACTGATGTAAATGTACAATATATACAGATGTAAAAGTGCTGCATTAATGGATGGTACTATACTATACTATGTACTATTAAATACATCATAAATACATAAAAGCATTTTCTTCTTTTTCGTCATCAGCTGCAAAAAACTGGGGCAAGGACTTCCAAGACCCAAATCTTTTAGACAAAATTCTACAGGGTTATAACAAAACTTTGAGGTTAATCCCATGTGAGCAGTGGAGAGAGGTGCAACTAAAAATTATTCACCGGGCACATATTCCATTCCTCTCAGACACTCAGCTTTCTCCGTCTATGTCCTGCCCTATTTGCGGACAATTAAGACCTACCCTTCTGGTCATGTTTGTTTATCTCTTCCTTTTTGGGATAGAGTCATTCTTTTTATACACAAGATCGCTCTGCTACTGATTCCCAAGGATCCCCTTCTGCTGATCTTTGGGTATTGGGACAAGCAACTTCTGTCCTGGTCGTCAGACACAAAAGACCCCCAAAAGGACTGGACCCTAATATGCCTTTTTCACGCTAGGCGAGCAATCAAGACTTGGACCTCCTCATCTAGCTCAACCATCTCCCAACTCAAGCGGGAACTGTTACATCAACTCCATATGGAAAAACTCTCCACGGACTTCAACCACCCATATGCCCTAGACCGGTACCTTAGGAGATGGAAACCGCTTCTGGACTACATTCACTCTCCTGATGTTATCCAACTAGCCTTCAGTTACTATCGGACGGACCCGTGTATCTCTTTTAAGACCAGGGACAATCAAGTGGATTCTTCCTAGGTTACCCTGCAGGCCTCCCCCCCCATGTCTAAAGATATCCTTTGGTTATCTCTCTTTCACCTGCTTATGTATAGCTAATATACAAATGTATTACTTTAAAGTATATACTTGACATAGCCATGTACCACATTTTGAAACTCAGTTGGTATACACCTTTTTTTGCAAAAAGATCCTACGTCTGTATTATTATTATTATCTTTTGCTATTTCTCAATAAAATCTTATTAAAAAAAAAAAAAAAATGCATTTTCTTTGGCAATTCACATCTAAGCTTTTGACAACACATCCACACCTTCTTTGAAGTTACTACAGGTTATAAAAACACTGTCCCCCCATGCTCACCCTGTTTAAAATAACTGTTAACCATGACTTAAAAAGTTTTCATCATCTTTTGTACTGGCTGCCAAATGCTGCATCTTATGCAAATGGCTGATACTGATTGCTCTGGATATAAAATATATAATTCACACTCTCCAAAAAGGTATGCATGCAGATGAATAAACATATGCATGCAGATGAATTAGGTCTTTTTTTTAAATATCTCAATCAGGAAAAATACTATTATGGCCACTAAATGGCTTTTATAATCATAGGATATAATTATATTACATAAAATATGGCATATTTTGCTAGGGCTGTGCAAATATTTCTCACATTGGTACAGCAATGTTTTTATACAGGGACCTCTAAGTATTTATGTTATAAATGTAGCACTGTGTTTAGAATTTGTCACTATGTCCTGATGAAAACTCTGATTGTGCATTAAAAAGTTGACTTAAAACAGGTTTAATGCTGAAACATGTTTCCGTGAACTGTATACATATATGGATGTGTAGTGTATGTGTGTGTGTAAACTATACTGTGATATATTGTTTCTATTACCATTCCAGCAGTGTTGAGCTCCCCTATCTAATAATCACATTATTTGGTATCAGTGCCTAAAACACTATTTTTACTCAGATCGGGATCTTAGGTGCTGAATCCAGGTGGATTATGTTAAATACAATTGAAGGTTAGGCATATGAGCCTCTGCAGCAGAATATAATATTTACTAAAGATAGACCAATATTTTTTATCAAATACTGACAGAGGTCAAACCTGTATGACTGAAGCTGTAATATATCTACTATTGTGGATTCCAGGAATCATATATTCATAGAACTGTAATATCAAACTCTTGGTAAAGCTGATAGCTAGGGATGAGATTCAGGTTCAAATGTATCACGTGTTGAAGGCAATCCCTGAGATTTCAAGATTTTTAGTCCTAGAAAATTTATGTACAAAATTGGGAGGATTTTTGTAAATTATAATGCACTGCGTGGCCATTGAATAATGGCTATAAGTGTTAGAAGGGTCAATAAATGAGCTTTTGGTTAAGCCAGCTTCCTCACTATAAAAGGTGGTGAGGGGGTGGGGTGCAGGGAGCTGCCATGATACCAGTGAATCGGAAGCTGTTGACATGAAAGCTGACCAACTGCAAAGAGAGAGATTAGGGTCAGTGAGAAAATTATACTTTAATTCTGGTTGGTAACCAGAATCAACCCCTTTGCTACCTTCTTTTTGTGTGCACTTTTTATTATTGGGGACATTTTGTCTTTCAATTTATTCTGTTGTTGATTTGACAATAGTGGTCATTTTAGCTGCTATCCTGTTCACAGTAAACTTTTTTTGCTGCAAGATTTCCCTTTAAAAATGGGCTTTTGTTCCAAGGGTTTGTATTTGGGGATTTTTATTTATTTTAGGTGTGTATTAATATTATTTGTATATTGCTAGGGCCCTTATTTTAGGTTAGACGATTTTGCTTTTTTGGCGTTTTTTTGCTGCAACATTTCCCTTGTGGTTTTTTTTTATGTTGATATGGGCTTTTTTATGTATTTAATTTTTTTTTTTATATTTATAACTCTCTATTCTTGCAGGTGACATTTGTTTGCAGCACACTGCTTCATTTGAAAAAAAAAAAAAAAAAACTAAGTGCAAGGAGCCAATGGGGTTGATTTACTAAAGAAAATAGTCTGTTCCCTTTGCAAAGAAAATTAGTGAATGCGCAGAAATTGCAGTTTGCAAAGAATACCCAATCACATGCAAGGAAATTGATTAAAAATAATGTTTTTGCGGGGGTGGGGGGTGAAATTCCCTTGAAAAGTGAACAGTTTAATTGCCTTCTGCAAAGCAATTCTGCGATTGGTTTGTGAGCTGTTTTTCAAAACTCATCATGATGTCTAAAAAATTGCAACATAAATACAAACCCCTTTTGAAGTCTTGACATTTTTCACAGTGTGCAAGGGTGCTATGGTGTGGTGTTATGGAACAGTACAATTCTCATGGACAGCATCAGCAACACACTATTCTAGTACCACATATTTTTGCACTTATATCATCAATTAATCATAATTAATTTTGTTACTGTTATATCATTGCTTGGCTTAAATCCAGCAGCAGCATTGCAATCTGAATCATTACAACTTGAAAACAGACCTTTTTTTAAAACTAATTTTGGAGGTGGCACCTGATTTAAGTCTTCAACTTCATACGAATTAAAATTATAATTTTTGAGATTCATTTTTACAGTACCACACTGAATTCTCTTATAAGTTTATTACAACATCAAAACAGAGTACAAAACACTTAAAAACCATATAGACTTCAGCTATGTGTTTGTCAGAACAGTACATGGTCACTTGAATAGGCAGGAAATAGAAATAGCTATACAGTGTGGGTCATTTCTAATGTATCTGCTACCATCAGTACTGTTGGGTCCTGCAGTCTCTGCCTGCACCTTACCATCCAAAGTAAAATTACCAGCTATTTTGGTACCACTTGCATGAAGAAACACATGATTATGCACCAAAGTGCTTTGTGGGATCAACACCTCAGTGGGACAGGTCAGCAACATAAGGCATACACTCCTCTGCCTCAATGGCACATAGAGGGCACTTTGTTTTATAGTGCTGCAAATGTACCCTTTCTCCCTTTTCCTTAATGATGCATATCAGCCATTTTTGTTGGGCCTTCTAAGTTACCCTTTTCCTACTCCTCCTACACAATGGTACATAGCCAAGTTTTTTGCACCACTACCCCTCCCATATAATCTAGCAGAAAGTTCCCTGCCATTTTCCTCATTCTAATGGGCCCTTTTCCTCATCTTCTTCAAAGGCACATAGCAGCCATTTTTTTTTGGGGGGGGGCTGCTAATGTGCCATTTTCTTCCTCCTCCTTGGAGGCATTTTTTACTGTGCTGCTCATGCACTCTCCCTCTCCTCAAAGGCATAAAGCAAACATTTTTTTGTTACTCATGCTCTTTTCCTGCTACTCCTCATCTGCAGCTAGTCCCACATTATTCTTGCAAACTGGCTATGAGGAGTTGAGGGAAATTTTTCTATGCTATCCCCAAGGCCAGTCCACAGACTTCAAAAGTACTTCTACAGAAATGGAAGTAAAACATTTCCCCAAATCAACCCTATGCCTATTGCCAAGACCGCAATACTTATATACTGTATATACATCGCAGCTTTGAATTGGTTTACTGGGGTTATGGCCATAACCCCTGTATTTTTTTTTCAGCCAGGGAGGAAACATCTCCCCTCACACCAATCCCGGTATTTCCCTTTATTACCAGGGCACCGAGAAATGATCCGACAGTGCGACTGGCTGGTCACAGAGGCAATAAAAGACCAAATCATCTTTGATTGCTTCTATGGCCTTGAAGGACCGAAGTGACATCATGAAGACACGTCTGGTGATGGAAGTAAACAATTTGTTTTTCAAAGCAAAAAAATCGAAAAATTCCCCACATACAGTAAAAGACACAACAGCTATAGATTAGGATTATATGGCCTTGGAGGACTGAAGCAACATCATGAGGACACTTCTGGTGATGGAAGTAAACATTTTTTTTTTTCAAAGCAAAAAAATCGAAAAATTCCCCACATACAGTAAAAGTCACAACAGCTATAGATTAGGATTTAAACCACCCACTTGGAGGTAAAATCAATATTATCTGCACATGAGAAGCCTTCCCATTAACAAATGTGGTCTGTCCCTGAATCACAAAGGGGCAATTTTCACATTTACCACACCTCTATTACCAATTCTTGTTTTCCAAGAAAAATCACTATAGGCCAGCATGTCCCAAAGTTTATTTTCCTAAACACACATAAAGGACATGAAAGAATACATATTTTTACCATATTTTCAACTACTGAAAGATACCAATGTTTGGCACAAATGTCACAGACTCAATAGGAAATGCTCTAGAGCTTCAATATTCAACATGGCACTATCCTTCATTTAATTCTGATCTTGCTTACACAATAGTTCCTTCATATCACTCTCTTTAGCCCACTGATAGGCATTGCTTAAACATCTCCTTTTGTAAACTCACTTTAAAAACCTCAATTTAAATGTCCTTGCTTAATTTTCAATTTTCCTGGCCATTTTCAAATATTGCACACTTGTCAGATTACTAGATCACCATGGAGAAAATAGATAGTGGACCCTCTGAGGTATAAACAGGTTGGAGAGGATTTGAGCTCCTAAAATGGCCAAGGCATAGATTCTAAGCACACATGCCAGATCTTTACTAGAGCACCCTGCAAGAAGTGCTTGACTTTACTGGTGGGTGTACCAGGTTGTGACCCTCAGACACACCTGTTCAGATAGCAGTTGAACAGGAATACCACAACAACAGTATTAGAAAGAGGGACAAGCAAAAGAAAAGCTGGTGAATGGAAAAACAGGAACACAGGAAATAACCTAATGCTGAGGCAACAGGTGTTGATCTGAACACAGCTGAACAGTGAACTTGATTGACTGACTGGGCAGGGACTTTAGACTTTAAACCCACAAATGAGTTCTGCTGATGCCTATAGCTCCCAGTCCCAGAAGAAAGCATGTTGTAACAAGGATAGAGAGGGCACATGCTAAGACCCCTTTCACACTGAGGCGCTTTTCAGGTGCTTTCACACTGAAAAGCTCATGAAAACCAATTTCCATTAACCACTTCAGCTCCGGAGGGCTTTATCCCTTTCATGACCAGGCCATTTTTTTCGATATGGCACTGGGTCATTTTAACTGACAATTGCGCGGTCATGCAACATTGTACCCAAACAAAATGTATGTCCCTTTTTCCCACAAATAGAGCTTTCTTTTGGTGGTATTTGAACAACTCTGCGTTTTTTATTTTTTGTGCTATGAACAAAAAAAGAGTGACAATTTTGAAAAAAATATTTTTAACTTTTTGCTATTATAAATATCCATTAGACCAATTGTCATTCGGCCAATATGTATTATTCTACATATTTTTTACAAAAAAAATCGCAATAGGCATATATAGATTGGTTTGCACAAAAGTTATCACGTCTACAAACTACAGGATAGATTTATGGACTTTATTTATTTTTTACTGGTATTGGTGGCAATCTGTGATTTTTAGCAGGACTGCAACATTGCGGGGGACAAATCTGACCCCAAATTACACTTTTTGGGGACCAGTGACATTATTACATTGATCAGTGCTATAAAAATGCACTAAACAATGTATAAATGACACTGGCAGGGAAGAGGTTAACACTAGGGGGCCATCAAGGGGTTAACTGTGTTCCCTGGGTGCATTCTAACTGTAGGGGGATGGGCTGGCAGGGACATGACAGAGATCGCTGTTCCCGGTGACTGGGAACAGAAGATCTCTGTCATGTCATCTGGCAGAATGGGGATCCTCCTTGTTTACATAGACAGATCCCCGTTCTGCCTCTGTACAAGGTGATCGCGGGTCGCCAGTGAACATCGAGTCCGCTGGACCCACGGGCATGCTCCCGTGGCGAGCAGCAGGCGTGCGTGCATGTGTGTATATAAAAGGTTGAGGCGCTACCTTATCAACCAGTGCAATAGTGTAAAACACATGTAAATGTTGTCACCGTTTACCAAAGAACGTGACAAACACATATGAACCCAACAAGTATCTGTGCAAAATTTAAGCAATAAAAGTGCAATACTGTGCAAACAAAAGCATTGTATATCACTTGTGCTATAGTGTAAAATGCATGTAAATGTTGTCACCGTTTGCCAAAGAACGGGGCAAACACATATGAACCCAACAAATATCTGTGCAAAATTAAGCAATAAAAGTGCAATACTGTGCAAACAAAAACATTGTATATCAATGTGACAAATACATAAAACATAAAAGTCTTCAGAAAAGTGCTGGTGCAAATATTCTCAAAAGTTCTAATAATATCCAACTCTGCTTATGGGGTTAATATCAGGAGTTAACACTCGCCAGACCGCAAATCGCAGAGAAAATACTTGTGTATGTGATGTGGTCTTGGGGGGATAGACCAACAGCGTCGACACTTTCCCGTCAGACAAAGCCGCTCAGGTAAAACATTTAAAAAAGATTCTCCATAGCGTAACTTGGTTTGGACAAATAACACAAAGTTGCTGAAGTAGATGCTGTCACTCACATTTGTTGGTGCCTTCCGACCGGCACAGGCATTGACCGCATGTGTGGGATATCACTGGGTATATGTTTCTGTAGCATGCGTTCCACCTTCCAGGAAATCGGAGCCAAAGACTATCAGGAACCTTTTATATACACACAACACAAATTTGATTCAGGCAGTTTTCTGCCTGTAATTTAGGTGGGCAGGACAACCAATTATTTGTTCATTATTCCAGTAGCATGTAAAGGGGCGCCATCACCCGTTTTATATTTTTTTACAATTTGTCAGGCATGCGTGCATGCCCGCAATCTCACATGCATGCATGAGAGCCGACCTGCCGCAGTATATCTGTGTGAGCTGGTCAGCAAGTGGTTAAAATCAATGACTCCTTTCACACTGGGGCAGTGCGCTGGCAGGGCGGTAAAAAAACGCCCCTCTCCATTGAAATGAATGGAACGCTCTTTAACCACTTCCTTACTGGGCACTTAAACCCCCCTCCTGCCCAGACCAATTTTCAGGTTTCAGCGCTGTCGCATTTTGAATGACAATTGCGCGGTCGTGCGGCATTGTACCCAAATAAAATTGATGTCCTTTTTTCCCCACAAATAGAGCTTTCTTTTGGTGGTATTTGATCACCTCTGCGGTTTTTATTTTTTACGCTATAAACAAAACCAAGAGTGACAATTTTGAAAAAAGAACAATATTTTTTACTTTTTGCTCTAATAAATATCCAAAAATAAAATATTAAAAAAAAATTATTCATTGGGTTTGGCCGATATATATTCTTCTACATATTTTTGGTAAAAAAAATTGCAAACGGCGTTTATTGATTGGTTTGCGCAAAAGTTATCGCGTCTACAAACTATGGGAATTGATTTATGGCGTTTTTATTATTATTTTTTTTTTACTAGTAATGGCGGAGATCTGCGATTTTTATCGGGACTTTGATATTGGGGCGGTTATGTCAGACATTTTTGACACTTTTTTGGGACCAATGACATTTATTCAGCGATCAGAAATTTAAATGTCCACTGATTACTGTATAAATGTCATTGGCAGTGAAGGGGTTAACCTGTAGGGGGCAGTGAAGGGGTTAACAATGTTCCCTGGGTGTGTTCTAACTGTGGGGGGGATGGGTTGGCCGAGACATAACAGATCTAACTGATCCCAGTGACAGGGATCAGTAGATCTGTTATGTCCCCCTCTCACAGAACGGGGAACCGCCGTGTTTACATCGGCGGTTCCCCGTTCTACAGCTTAGCAGGCGATCGCGGGTCAGGAGCGGAGATTCAGATCCGCCCGGAGATTCAGATCCGTGCTGCAGACTTCTTTCATCTATAGCGTGGATCTCTAGTGGTTAAAAGCGCTCAGTGTTTTACTGGCAGTTTAGAAGCATCTCAGTGTAAAAGCGGTGTTAGAGTAACACATAGCAGATCTTATTTACTGTTGATCTGTGACACTGATTAGATCTTATTAACCCCTTCAGATCAGTGCTATAGTCGAAAGACAGCTATGGCGTGGATATCAATTGCCGGGTGGACGTCCATGGATGTCCCGCCCTTGTGTGCGCACCCTGCGTGCACTCATAGGCCGTGCCGGTGTGCGCGGCTGCCGCACGCTGTGTGGGCATGCCCGCAGGCCGGGGAGACTCGATGTCCGCTCGTGACCCACGATCGCCTGTCAGAGCTGCAGAACAGGGAACCACCGATGTAAACATGGCGGTTACCATTCTGTGAATGGGGACATAGCAGATCTACGGATCCCTGTCACTGGGATCAGTTAGAACTCTGGTGCCCCTGGCAGCCCCCCCACACAGTTAGAACACATACAGGAAACATAGTTAACCCCTTCACTGCCCCCTGCAGGTTAACCCCTTCTCTGCCAATGACATTAATATAGTAATCAGTGGACATCTAACTTTCTGATCACTGTATAAATGTCATTGGTCCCAAAAAAGTGTCAAAAATGTCTGACATGTTCACCCCAATATTGCAGTTCCGATAAAAATCGCAGAACACCGCCATTACTAGTAAGAAAAAATTTAAAAGAATAAAAACACCATAAATCAATTCCCATAGTTTGTAGACGCGATAACTTTTGCGCAAACCAATCAATAAACGCCGATTGAAATTTTTTTTTACCAAAAATATGTAGAAGAATATATATCGGCCAAACCCAATGTATAATTTTTTTTTGGATATTTATTCTAGCAAAAAGTAAAAAATATTGTTCTTTTTTCAAAATCATCGCTCTTTGTTTGTTTATAGTGCACAAAATAAAAACCGCAGAGGTGATCAAATACCACCAAAAGAAAGCTCTATTTGTGGGGAAAAAATGACATCAATTTTGTTTGGTTACTACGTCGCACGACTGCACAATTGTCATTCAAAATGCGACAGCGCTGAAAGCCTAAAATTGGTCTGGGCAGGAGGGGGGTTTAAGTGCCCAGTAAGCAAGTGGTTAAAAGGCCAGAAAGTATTTTGAGCAAAACTGCATTTAACAAACTATATGCCTTTTTTTTAAAAAGAAACATTCAGCATGTTATGACTGTAGACAATGCATGTGTAAAGCTTGTTAGGAGACTGCAGAATACATGTCAGCAGCATTAACATTAAAATTCTTCCCCCCTCCTCAAATTTCCTCAGGATACACAACATTTTTCTACCCAAAGTACATCCAGCAATGTTTATATTTACTTTGACACATTGGTGCTTACAAGCACTATTTTAATCTATATCTATCCATATGCACTTCAGCAGCAGTATACCCTATGACTTCCCTAACCCAGCTCATTGTCAATATGACTGCTGGAAGTCCAGTATTTTTAAGAGGGGCTTGCACATAACAAAAACCCCCATTACTGGCCATTTTGAACCACTTGGCCTATGTTCAGAGGCCAGAAAATGCATTATTGGTAGTTGATTTCTATGACCACATTAGTTCATCATGTCCATGAACAAGTTGGGTTCACTGCAAGCTAAGGCTCAACCTAAACACAAAGCTCATCCTTAGCAAACTGTAAGATCAGTGTGTGGCTAAACCACCTCAAAATGTATAATGCACTTTAATCCTATCCCCTTATTACTGTAGGTAATAAAAATAGTTAGATATACACAAGTCGGGCCTAATATTCCTAATTAAAACTGTCCTACTGATAGCCAATTTTACACTGCTGTTCTCCCCTTAAATATCCTAATGCTGGTAGCAATGACCCAGTCAGTCCTCTTTGTTTCTAGTAAATGTATTATTTTTATTTTTCAATGAGAGCTTAGTAGAAAATAGCTAGAATCAGTACAGCTTTCCATCATGAGAACAGAAACAGCCACAACAAATTACTGCCCCAATAATATCCACTGGTCAAACTAGGTTTATTACCATTTGATAATATTTGTATTACATATTGATAACCATTTTTCTCTGCTAAAGTTGCCTAAAATATACCTTTTGTCCAACTGAAATGAATCAGATTGCAATGCTGCTGCTGTATGTAAACCAAACTAATTGTAAACAAAACAAAATAATTTCCACAGCCGAATATGCACTGTCAGCATATGCAGTATTGTTCCATAACACCATATTATTTACAGGAGTTGTACATTTTCAGTTGTGCCAAACTTGCATACAATATCCTTTACCCACTGTGCAGTATTTAAAAGAATCAGGTTGGCTTTATCTTATGTCCCCTGTGGCAGCATTCAGCTCCCCATGCCTTTATGACTTTTTGACAGTAGTCTGCCTTTTAGCCCTAAAATAGCTAGAATTATTTACATATAGGATCCACCCCCCCTCCATATATTTCAGTGGGATCAAAGCAGACCTTTCACTACTGAAGATCTGTGCTGAACTGGCCATGTGAGAGGCAACTAAGCAAAATTACAGTTAAGTTGAATTGGTCACATACAATATAAAGTCCATTAACCTAAGGGTTTATAATTGTGGTCATATGATTAACAAGGTATTCATTTCTCGTTATTGCCTAACTACATTTACTGATTTGCCCACCAAAAAAGACAGATGTAAGGTAAATTAATGACTTTAGGCTAATTATTATCGTATGGTGTTAAAAGTGTAAACATGTAAAATAAGGTTGTATTTATTACATGAGTAATTGTAACTGTAATTGTAATTGTAACTGTATTCATGTGTATGTTCAAATAGAAGTATGTACAGCACATGGTTACATGATGTTTATGCGATAAGACCATTTTTACCTCCAGAATTTGATTAATTTCTGTATTTTAGCTTGCTTCCTGTCACCAAAACGTAATCTTTAAAGGAAGGAGTGAGATTTATTTCCCCCTCTGGGGAAAGGAAGAACAGTGAAGCACAAGGAGGAAGACACAATTGATTAGTGAAACAATAGACTATGGCTGATTTAATTCTTTCCTGAGTGGGGGTAATTTATATCTTTGTAATCCGGACATACAGTATTTCTAGATTTTGCTGCTTTAAGCACAAATAAACTTAACACATGAATTTGCTTGGTTAAAATATTGTTAACAGATTTATGAAAAACAATGTCTGCAGACTATTACATCTATAGGGATGGGTATGTTACTTGCATTTGTTTTGGCCATGAAGCATAAATGTAAATGTGAAATAAGCATTTGCTTCAATGTAAAATTGTTCACAACACAGCATAATTGGACCAATTTTCCAGTACTCACAATGCTGACATTTTCACAGAAAAAATAATGCCTGAAAAAAGGTTGCACATGCTCAAGGCACTGCCAGAAAAGAACCATAAAGATGAATGAAATATTACTGTTTGTTTTAGTGTGGTTCTCTATTGTTAAATGGTAAGTTGTTCTTGTGAAATATTTGTCTATGTGTATACTTGTGCATATGGAAACAGTTGGATCATTTCTTACAGCCACAAGCTAGCTTAGGACAGATACCCAGTACTCATAAAATGCACATTTATGGGCCTAGCAGAGTGCAAAATAATAGCAATGTGCCTTTATATGCCACTGTTTCTGTTATTCTAAACAATCATGGAGATTGGGTTGGACAAGTTTACAAGGCAAACTACAAACTTCCCCAGCTCTTAGACATATTAGACAGCAAATATCCTAAAATAAAACAAATTTAAGTGTCAGAAAATGTTTTACACATTTTTAAATTCATGGGAAGGCACCACGTACTCATGTTGACTGTAGGCTCTTATTTAACTACTTCAGCCCCAGAAGGATTTACCCCCTTAATGACCAGGGCATTTTTTGCAATGGAGCACTGCATTATTTTAACTGACAATTGTGCAGTCATGCAACGCTGTACCCAAATAAAATCGATGTCCTTTTTTTCACACAAATACAGCTTTCTTTTAGTGGTATTTATCAGCTCTGTTTGTTTTTATTTTTTGCGCTATAAACAAAAAAAAGCCAACAATTTTGAAATAGGATCTACAAACTACGGGATCGATTTATGAATTTTTAATTTTTCTTATGGTTTATACTAGTAATGGCAGTGATCAGAGATTTTTAGCGGCACTGCGACATTGCATCAAATATGACCGCAAGTAACACTTTTTGGGGACCAGTGACACCAATACAGTGATCAGTGCTAAAAAAATGAATTGATTACTGTATAAATGACACTGGTAGAGAAGGGGTTAACACCAGGGGCAATCAAAGGGTTAAATGTGTTCCCTGTTTGTGCTTTCTTACTGTGCGGTGAAAGTTCTGACAGGAACAACACAGAGATCTTTGTTCCTAATCACTAGGAACAGCAGATCTTCATGTTCTACCCTGGCAGAACAGGGATCTGCCTTGTTTACATAGGCAGATCCCCGTTCTGCTTCTCTGTGGAGCGATCATGGCTGGCCGGCGGACATCTGGTCTGTGGGGCACATGCATTGTCTTCTCCTCTGTGAAGTGGGTGCACGCGGGCCCACAGTATCTATTGCAGGAAACAACATAGAGATACATTGCTTCACCCAATAGAGCCGCCCTTCCACAGTATATATGCGGTGGGTGGTCTTTAACCACTTCCCATCCGCGCTATAGCCGAATGATGGCTACAGCGTGGCTCTAAAATGATGGGAGGCCATCAATAGAAGTCCTCCCACCGGTGTGAGCGTGCCTGCAGGTCGGGCGGGCCCGTTGTCCGCCGGAGACCCGCAATCTGCTCACAGAGAGCCAGAACGGGGAACTGCCGATGTAAAAACGGTGGTTCCCCATTCTGTGAGGGGGCATGCCAGATCTACTGATCCCTGGGATCAGTAAGATCTGTCATGCCCCTGCTAACCCTGCCCCCCCACAGTTAGAACACACCCGGGGAACACATTTAACCCCTTCACTGCCACCTTAGTGTTAACCCCTTCCCTGCCAATGACATTTATACAGTAATCAGTGTCTATTTTTAGATCTGATTGCTGTATAAATGTCATCGGTCCCAAAAAAGTGTCAAAACGTCCAACATGTCCGCCGCAATATCGCAATCCGGATAAAAATTGCCACCATTACCAGTAAACAAATAAAAATAAATAAAAACCGCCATAAACCAATGTCCATAGTTTGTAGGGGCTATAACTTTTGCGCAACCCAATCAATATACGCCGATTGCCATTTTTTTACCAAAAATATGTAGAAGAATATATATCGGCCTAAACTGATGAATAAATTAGTTTTTTTATTTTTGCATATTTATTATAGCAAAAAGTAAAAAATATTGTTCTTTTTTCAAAATCATCGCTCTTTATTTGTTTATAGCACAAAAAATAAAAACAGCAGAGGTGATCAAATATCACCAAAAGAAAGCTATATTTGTGGGAAAAGGACACCAATTTTGTTTGGGTACAACGTCGCACAAGCGCACAATTGTCATTCAAAGAGTGACAGCGCTGAAAACTGAAAATTGGTCCGGGCAGGAGGGGGGTTTAAGTGCCCAGTAAGGAAGTGGTTAAGCGGTTAAAAGAAGACTTTAGTACTTGTGGATTTTGATTGAGTGGCTTACCATTTTGCAGTCTAAGTGACATCTGCTTTGCTAAAGCACTACATCTGAACAACATCTAGCTTGATTAAGCACTGTACGTTATAAACAATTACTTATTGCATGTTTTTTACTTTTCATAAAAAACTTCCAGATAGGAATACTAGTAGACCATGCCTGCGCAATGCATGCCACCTGTCACATGTGACAAAGTGACAATGCAGCTCACAAATAGGAGATATTTGTCAACCCATAACAAGAAGTGACTGAACATGGTCCTTTGTGGCAGGATCGCCAATAATTATTTTTTTTTTAAAAGTATTCTTGCATTCCAAAGTACACTGTAAAATATACAATGGTTACCATATCTTTTCCATATCTATCAATAACAAAGTCAACTGTAAATGTATAAAATGCATGTCCCTAAGGCACTTAAGAATGTGATGCTAGGGGCAAGTGGAACTATATCATACTCGCCAAACATATCACACAGGTTCAAACTTGTTATGCAATTGTGTCGATTGAATATGGTATCGAGTGAGGTACAGTACAGGTGTCAACAAATATTCACCTCTGTGTGGTGGATATGGAGTATATGCTGTATGTGTTGCTTATTGGTTTAACCGCTTGCCGACCAGCCACAATCGTTTTACAGCGGCAGGTCGGGTCTCCTGCGCAAACTGCCATCATGGTACATCAGCTTGCGCAGGCTCAGTTAGTTCTGTAAGTCCTAAGGTTGTGCAGGATCAAGGTTTGAATAGGGGTATGGGGGGGAGTGGGAGCTTTATGGTTAATTGGGTAGGATGGGGGAGGCCTGGAAAAAAGGGAGGTAACTACTGGAGTAGGATTTAGGGTTGGGGAGGGGGTCTTACTATCCTGAAGTATAGAGGAGGCTGGAGGTCTGTGGTGGTGTGGGGTTCCCACCTGCCTCCTCACCTCCGAGTTTGGAGTGTATAACTGTAAGTTGGTTTAAGCTTTTAAGATAGTCATCTGTCATTTTAAAATGCTGCCAGCATGCCCATATTTTCCAGAACTTAGAGGGGGTATCTGATATATGAGTTCCTCCATGTCCGCATTTCCTTGCACACGTTTGAACCACTCTGCTATAGTTGGGGGATTCTGAGAACGCCAGTGGAGTGAAACACATAGTTTGGCTACATTGATAAAGTGCATTGCCAGTGAGTGAGAGTAAACCGATTGCGGGACGGAGGAGTGGGGAAGTAGGAATTGAGCTGAAGAGTATTCTAGTGGGAGGGAGGTGATATGGCATGCAAGTTTATGGATCTCTTCCCAAATTGGTTGGATTAAGGGGCATATCCACCATATGTGTAATAGAGAGCACATTTCTTTGTTGCATCACCAGCAATTGGGGGGTATTGAGGGATTTAATTTTTGGATTCTGAGAGGGGTCCTATACCATTTATACCAGATTTTGTAGCTATTTACCTGTATGGAGATGTTGACCGAGCCCTTGTGAATGGATGGTCTGAGAGGTTTATCTGCAGCTCTGGTTCCCATTTATTGCTGAGTGGGTTTGGTTTAGGGTTAGGATCGGTGAACAGTATGGAATATATGTCGGAGAATAAATGTCTTTGTGGCTCTGTTTTTAAGCAAATTGTATCAAATAGTGTGTGCTGGTGTGTCCATTCAAAAATAATTTGGGGTCTATTCAGGAAGTGTCGGATCTGTCTGTATGTCCAAAATGGAAAATGGTGATTTGTGGCTAGGGAAGTAAGAGTGGGCATGGATAGAAGACATCCTTTGTTGAAGAAATGTTCTGCCCGAGCCATTTGGTGGGGCCAGCTGTTGGTTAGAAATGAATGACCCATTCCACATGGGAATTTTGGGTTTTGTCTAATTGGGGTTAAAGGACCCGGCGTAGAGGAGACTTTATATTTGCGGCATGCTTTGTGGAAGGCAAGTAGGGTAGTTCCTATCAGGACATGTGTTTTGCATGATAGATGAATGTGGTCAATCGTTATCCATGGAATTTGGTGAATTGGTAAAGCTAATGTGCCTTGCTCTAATTGTACCCATGTGTTTATGCTCAAGTGTATGTTCCAATCCACACCCTTGTTAGTTGGCATGCTAGGTAGTATTTTTTGATGTCAGAGAGGTCTATGCCTAGTTTCGCTTTCAGGATTGTTAGTGTATTGTAATTCAGCCTAGGTCGAGACTTTCCCCAAAGTATCTTCTCTGCGATATGACACAAAGGATGCTGGGGGGAGCTCTTATTGGTATAGTTTGTAGGACATATAGAATTCTGGGGAATTTTCAGAAATGCATCTCTCCCAAACCTTGAAAAGAGGACTGTAACCACAATTTTAGGTCACTTTACATTTTTTTTTTTAAAATCGGGAGGTAGTTTTTTGCAGAGAGGTTTGAGAGTTTAGCTGGTAGTTGGCTGCCCAGGTAAGTTATTGCATATAGATTCCACTTAGATTGGCATTGTCTGAGTATGGCCTGGTCTAGAGATATGTTGAGAGCTTGTGATTCTGAGTAGTTAATTTGTAAATTTGTCAATAGGGATGGGCGAATGGTTCGGCCCGAGCATAAGTTTGGGCCGAACTTCCGTTGTTTGCCTGATCCCCGAAGTTAGAACATTATGGGGTGTTCGGCGCAACTTCGGCATAATGCATAGTGCGCAGACGGCATGCACAGCTCCTCCTCCATGGGAGGGCTGCTGCCATCTGCGATCCCTTTGTTTTGTCAGTTTATTTATAGTGAAGGGCGGGGCCAACCGATGACATACAGGTGACCCTACCCCCTTCTGACGTCATGTGATGACAGAGGGGCGGGTCACTCAATTACATCACCGGATGGCTCCGCCCTTCACTATAAACTGTCAAAACAAAGTGAGTTCAGTCGGCGGGAGCCCACCCATGGAGGAGGAGCTGTTGCGCCTTGTAAATAACTCATGAAAGAATACAGTTATGTTAAAACCAAGTACACCATTGTTTTTCTTGTGAAATTCCCAATAAGTGAGATGATGTGATGTGTCACATGACCCTCTTCCTATTGAAAAAACAAAAGTTGGATTCAAAATGGCCGACTTCAAAATGGCCGCCATGGTCACCACCTATCTTGAAAAGTTTCCCCCCTCACATATACTAATGTTCCACAAACAGGAAGTTAGTATCACCAACCATTCCCATTTTATTAAGATGTATCCATATAAATGGCCCACCCTGTATATGTGTGGTCAAGTCTGTGATGCATTTTTGCCTCTCACACTTATGTTTTGCATTGGCTGAAACTAGTACCTCTTGATTACACATTTGCACGCTTCCCATATTATTTATGGGGACATGTCTGGTGATTTTTGGGTGTCCAGACCCTTCCTGTCACTTTAATTTGAGAGCTCTCTTACTGTTTTTAAATTGTGAGTATCATTCCTTTTTTGCGCAATAAATATTCATGTTATACAATATCACACTATTGCGCCTTCTTTCCTTCCTATATTGCACACGGCTGTGATATACCACCTGAGAGAATATATCTTGAGAGAGTTGGATCATCCAGTCGGGCAAAGATTCTCTTCTCGGTTTCCTGGACCATAAGGATAGATGACAACAACCCCAGTGTGTCCGGACCGACCAATCCCTCCATACACCTTCTGATCGGACCGTGCGGATGATGAGAGATCACCACTGGTGCCATTACCTGCTTATTTGCGCATAATCTATGTGCTTCTGGTAAGCATATAAGTTTATCAATATTGGATTTAATTGCAAGAATATTCACTGGCAAGCTTACCCCTTTCAGAGGAGGAAACTTTCTTTGTTATGATAAACATTTTCTCATCAACATAGTGTCTTCAGTGACATTTGCACTTTATCTATTTTTTATTCATTCCCTTTCTATAAAATGTATTGAGGATCCTTTATTCTGGGCGCTGTGGTTCTTGTATGGACTGTGTTTGGACAATTGGATCAGTTGTTTTCTGCGAGCTGCCCACTTGTCATTTTTACTTGTCATTTTTACTTTTCACTTTTATCAAGCCAACTTTTTACTAATACTTTATTTATTTATATATTTATCAACATTGTATTTATTGGGCGCGGGCTTACATTTGCATTTTATGTCTGGTGATTTGTTTTCCTTAGAATACTGTGTGAGACAGTGAGACATTTTGTGATGTCATTAACAATGGAAACGTCTGTGAGCAAAGAGGGGGCCAGTCTCCAAGTTTGTGGACTGATAGGAACAGACGTAATTTTTCATGAGATTGAGATGGGGTGGTGGTCGAATAGAAACATTGGGTCAATAGATGCCTTCATGAAATGTTGATAGTGCTTGTGTTATGTCTTGGAAAAATGTGACCTGGTAGCTATTTGGAGCATAAATGTTTGCAAGAGTTATAGGTTTGCTGAGGTAAGATCCCTTTAGAAAGAGGTATCTGCCTTCATTGTCAGCTATGGAATCGGATAATTGGAAAGGGCAGCGTTTAGTTATTAGTATGGATACCCCTTTTGACTTAGATTTACTATTGGAGGCATGGTACACTTTGGTATAGTGGATGCTTGTCAATTTTGAGATTTAATTTCTATGAAAATGTGTCTCCTGGAGGAAGATGATGTCTGCTTTATTTCTGTGCATTGTGAAAAAAAGTAGGGAATGTTTCCCTGGTATGTTAAACACATGGGCATTGAGTGAAACAGTGTCCGTAGTTCTGTGGTGGTAACTGAGTGATTTTTTTATTATCTGCGGCAGGTAGATCTAGAGCCAAAATTCTGCAAATTTCAGGAGTGGAGTCATGGGGCGAGGGAGCAGGCGGGTAGGGTGGGGGGAGGGGATAGGACAGGAGACTAAATGTGGCTTG
>BLSH010192100.1:393822-411066 GCA_018402905.1 Glandirana rugosa | reverse complement strand
TTAGTTATTAGTATGGATACCCCTTTTGACTTAGATTTACTATTGGAGGCATGGTACACTTTGGTATAGTGGATGCTTGTCAATTTTGAGATTTAATTTCTATGAAAATGTGTCTCCTGGAGGAAGATGATGTCTGCTTTATTTCTGTGCATTGTGAAAAAAAGTAGGGAATGTTTCCCTGGTATGTTAAACACATGGGCATTGAGTGAAACAGTGTCCGTAGTTCTGTGGTGGTAACTGAGTGATTTTTTTATTATCTGCGGCAGGTAGATCTAGAGCCAAAATTCTGCAAATTTCAGGAGTGGAGTCATGGGGCGAGGGAGCAGGCGGGTAGGGTGGGGGGAGGGATAGGACAGGAGACTAAATGTGGCTTGGCGTAGGTGAAAAAAGGAGGGCGGGGTAGACAAGGGGAGATGGGTGGAAAAACACACACAAAAAAAAAAATCCTGGTACTAGGGTTTGGATTAACCCTTTTATGAGATTCCGGCACCGAGTGAGAACCTGCTCACTACACCGGGTAGTGGGAGAACCGTTTATAAGATATAACCGGGGATGTACAGTGGTATTGGCTGGGTATGGTAAGCTAATAGCTAATCACTAATCCCGGGGCCGTCTACCACTGAGTGGGGGGAGATTTGATAGAAGAGTAGGCTAGGTTTTAGTTTAGTTTAGTGAGTTCGCCTGACAGACAGCCTTTAGGAGCTCAGTGATGGATTGAACGGGAGGCTGTGCAAATGCAGGGACATTAGTGAAAATCTCATATGTTGTGAGTTGTGGAAGGCATAGCAGAGGAGCTTTTGTGAATGCACAATAGGTGAGGGTGGATTATCTAAGAGCAGGGGGTCAAGTGGGCTCATTTTGTGGAGATTTTGGATGTATGAGAAGTGGTTGTGGACTTGGTGTAGCATAATCAGTTTAGCTGTGTGAGTATCATACACAGCATAATTTATCAAAATATGTAACTGTATAACTTCTAAGTTTTTATAATTTTACTAATAAAACTCTTTAACTGGGGGCGTGGCTGGCTGCGGAACATGATGGCTGCCTGATCCCACTGCTCCGCTCAGCCTGAGACACATAGCAACTCCAGCTACTAGCACAGCACCGATTCCCCCTTAATTCCACCTCAGGGGGGACCCTTATACCTGCATCTATCACTTGAGCCGATCTGGGATCCCGGCGGAGGGCGGACAGAGCGGAGGCGACGGTGGCAGCGGCGGACGAGCGGTGCTGAGGAATCCCCGCCGAGTCACCAGTGTTCAGCCGGGTCGGGTTTTGATCGGGAGTCGGCGGGAGTGCCCGCTCCGGATTGCGTGGGAACCGTAATTGTGCCCTAGCCCGGTCTGGAGCGATTGGGGAGGCAAGTGGCGAAGCCCCGTGAGCTACAGCGTCTCCCTCACAGCGCAGCCGGCCGCCATATTGGGACCCACACGGAGTGACAAGCCTGCCTGGATTGCCGCCTACGGAACAGAATAGCCTGCATTGTCAGCTGATGATAGACTGCTGCTGATGCCATGGGGCCTGCTCGAGGGTACCGTGACCCAGTGCAGCTCTGTAACACGGCCGGATTGCAGATCATACTGCGGCTTCTCCGGGCTATGGTGCCTGCGGATACCTAGGTGGGGGAGGTGAATCTCCTCAGAGTACTAATCTCTCATATTACATTGAACTAGCACTGAACTCCTGAGCTATTTGAAGTGGTTCCTGTGGCCCTGATTCTCGCAGCCGGGATCGGGTTGGCTCTGCTTACCACCGATCAATTAAGCAGCGTGGACTGTAACAGTACCAGCACCCGGCCACTCATTGCGGGGTTCCCAAGACCCCCATCCGCAGTACTGCAGGGGACCAGTTTATTCATATTCTGTCACTCTCCCCCTGAACACCGGAAGACTGGTTAATACAGACTGGAAGAAACTAAGAAAGGCAGAGTAGCGACCATTTTAAGGTCTGTGTGGGTGCAGCCCGGATTCCCACGGACCCCCGCTAAGGTTACTTCTCTCCATTCCTGACTCTGCCTTCCCGGGATTATTTCAGCAATAGCACCCAAGAGATACGAACAAACAGCACTATCTCCTGACTGTGGGACTAGGGGGCCCCTATCTTGCTCCTTGTGTGCTGCGGCACGACACATCGTAAGGCCCTGCAACACCCCTCCTCCATTGGCCTCGACAACACGGACACATTTCCATTGGGATCCCTGAGGATCCAGAGTCCTTGACCCCTACCCGTATTATTATTGAAGAGGGGCTACGCACCTGCCATATAAAAGTGTATAATTGCTGACTGCTGTGTTCCTGCTACATACTTGACCCTCTTCCAAGATATAGTGCCCGACTCTGAGGTATGCCCAAAAAGAAATCTCAAAATCCCATCAATACCCGTAACATCTCCATATTTTTTCACGATCCTATAATGCAAAGCACTCAGATCACCCCGGGACCAACCTCTCCCCAACACTCACAGCAACTGCCGGATATCCAACAAACTTCGGGACACACCCTGGAAATAATGGACAGTTCAAACAATGGCTCCACATACCCACAGTCCTCAACCACAGACAGAGGTAAAAGGGCGGCTCAATCTCCAGCCCAATCTCCGTCAAAAACTCTGCTATACAAAAAACAACATTGGGCTGAAATACCCAATCCTGAGGACTCGCGGGAATCCCTGGCTGCTCACCTTGCCACGGACCAACCGCCATCCGAACAAACGCTGAAACTGATGCTTCTATCGCTGCAGAAAGATCTGAGAATTGAACTACGATCCTCGATTTCCACACTTCATACCAGAGTGGACCAACTTGAAGATCGTACAGTCACAATTAAACAACAGGTCACAGCTCAAGCATCTGCACATGAGGCTAACACGGAGACCCTATTTAAACACTCTGAAGAACTTCAATATCTGCGAGCCAAGGTGACAGATCTCGAAGATCGCTCTCGTCGGAATAATATCAAATTTAGGGGGATCCCGGAGTCTGTGAAGCCATCAGATATCACACACTACATTCAACAGATGTTCCTCAAACTCATCCCCCAACTCACACAGCTGGATCTGACTATGATCGGGCACATAGAATCGCAAAGCCAAGTTACCTACCGGATTCTGTCCCTAGAGATGTATTGGCACGCATCCATTTTTTCCATATTAAAGAAAAAGTTATGTCAGCCGCCCGGATGTCGAAAACACTACCAGATCCCTACTCCAATATCTCCCTGTTCACTGATATTTCTGCGGCCACCGCGCAGAAGAGAAGGGAGTTTGCTCAGGTTACCTCCATCCTTAGAGATCACAACATACCATACAAATGGGGTTTACCTACAAAGCTTGTGGTAACATTCCAATCCCAAATGACAGACATCTTAACATCCAAGGAGGGTATCAAACGTCTGCTTAATTGGAGGGTCATCACTTCTCCACCCCCGCCATTGCAATCTGAACGTCGACGAGGACAACCTCGTGGACCACGCCGCCCGGACGACAACCGGCTCATCCCACGTGTTACTCAGCAAATTTGAAAACCATCTGTGCCTGGATCAACCCAGGTCTACCCATGAACTATAGCAAGCTGTTTACTATTTACACGTGTCCCAGTGAGTATGCTATGGTTTGTTGTACTCTATCTTCTCACCATAGTTTACGTTGCCTCTCACTTCTGAAAAGAGTGCTAGGCACTCTCAGAACTCTCTGTGCGCTACCTTAGTGCAGTTACTCAATTTGTATTTGTTCTCTTTGTTCCAGGTATCTACCAATCGCAGTGCATTTGAAACAATTGTTACGTTTAGCTGTAACTCTAGTTGTATCGTTGTACCCTTTGTTTTCCTTTCACACCAGCTTATTGAATTTACAGGCCTGTGCCTACTTTGCCCTGACCTTGAGTGTGCGACTGATTGGGTGCCCACTTTCACAGTACACATCTACACTTCCAGCATTAGAGATCACACTCTGTCACTATGGCCATCAATATCTCCTCACTCAACGTGAAGGGCCTGAACTCTCCTTTTAAGTGCCACCTTTTGTGGAAGGAAGCACTGCTATTACAAGCTGATGTTATGTGCGCACAAGAAACGCACTTTTCTTCCCTCAAACCCTCTACATGCTCCCATAAGCAGTACCCGCTTTGCTTTTATGCTAACTCCAACAAAAAGAAAGCAGGGGTACTTATAGCAATACGATCTACAGTTGCGTTTAAATTAATCCATTTGGAATCGGACAACCAGGGCAGATTTATTATACTCCATGCCTCCTTTAATGACCACATTATGACTGTGGTAAATATTTATGCTCCTAACACCCACCAGTCTCGATGCTATAAAACCATCATGCACAAACTGCAACCTTTTCACACTCACCCTCTGATCATATGTGGAGACTTTAACCAAATTGTACACCCCACACTTGACTCTTCCAATCCCACTAGAAAACAATCCTCAGCGCTTCCAGATCTACTTCGCTCGGAAGACTTATATGATCCATGGCGATACCTTCATAACACTGAGAGAGATTACACCTACTTCTCGCACACCCAAAAGTCCTATTCCAGGATCGACCTGTTTCTGGTAGATAAATTTACTCTGCAAATCACTCAATCAGCCACCACTGGTAATATAACATGGTCGGACCATGCACCAATCTCCCTTCAGCTTTTTCCAGCTAACCCCAAACGGGGAAAATTTGGAGACTCAATACTTCACTGATTAATAAACCACTGCTCCAGAAACAGGTCGAATCTGAACTCAATATGTTTTTCCAAACCAATTGTGATTCGGTTATAAACCCAGCTACTTGCTGGAATGCCCACAAAGCCTATATCCGAGGCCTTCTTCTTAAATTAGGTGCCCAGGAGAGGAAAACACGTAATGTTACAATTACCACCTTGCTTAACCAAATCCGATCTTTGGAACTAACTCATAAAGCGCATCCCTCACCTAACCTAAAGACAGAACTTAATACTACCAGGAAAATGCTAAGTGATTATCTCCACTCAAATTTTGACTTTGCACTAAAGAGGCTCAAACTTCATTTCTATGCACATCATAATAAGCCAGGGGCCTGCCTTGCCAAACAACTTAAGAAGCCCTTTGTGCACGCCAAAATTCCCTACCTCATCTCCCGCGAAAATAGCAAGCTTACCAATCCTAAGGATATTGCTGATCGCTTTAGCCAGTTCTACACTAAACTGTATAACCTCAAAGCCAATAGTGAAGCCAAGATTCCCGACTCATCTGATATCTCCAAATTCCTAGCAGATCTTGCCCTGCCCTCTCTAACTCAGGAACAGGTGGACCTACTCTCCAGTCCCCTCACCCTTGCTGAACTGAATCAGACTATTGCCTCTTTGCCCCTACATAAAGCTCCGGGCCCTGATGGGTTCAGTAACGAGTATTATAAGCAATTTTCTGCTTTGCTAGCTCCTCATTTACTACGTACCTTGAACTTTACGTTCACCACGGGCACAATCCCACCTGAGGCCCTTGAGGCCATTATTACTACTATTCCCAAACCAGGTAAGGCTCCGGATGACCCAGCAAACTATAGACCTATTTCCCTGCTTAACTCTGACACCAAAATATATGCTAAAATACTAGCCACACGTCTTTCCTCTGTCATCTCCCAACTAGTCCATCCCGATCAAGTGGGCTTTATTAATGGCAGGCAGGCATCTGATGGGACTCGTAGATACATAAATCTACTCCAGTGGGCCGAGCACCACAAAACGCCTTCTCTGTTCATCTCTTTAGATGCAGAGAAGGCGTTTGATAGAGTGGACTGGACATTTCTTTAAGCGGTCCTGATCAAATTTGGATTCTCCGGTACACTTCTAGAAGCAATAATGGCGCTATACACTACGCCCAGCGCAAGGGTAGTAACATCAGGCATTTTATCTGACCCTTTCCCAATCTCTAATGGTACCCGTCAGGGTTGCCCTTTATCGCCACTTATATTTACTTTGATTATGGAACCGCTTGCACAATCTATTCGTGCTAACCCTCTTATCTTGGGTTTTGAGATAGGACATCACACCCATAAAATTGGATTATATGCAGATGATGTAATTCTGTCCATTACCAATCCCACACAGTCACTCCCGCACCTACACCATACATTGGACCTTTTTAGCAAAGTATCCCTCTACAAACTCAATTGTTCCAAGTCTTCTATGATCGGTGTCAACATTATTCCTCGTCTCAGAAGTGACATTGCGCGACTCCCCTCCTTCTCCTGGGACTTCTAACTCCGCTCTAACTTATTTAGGGATAAGCCTAATATCTCCTACCTCACAACTACTTAAGATGAATTTCTCACTCCTATTGGTCAAACTGCAACTGACGATACAAAACCTACGTAATGCTCAAGCCTCCTGGGTTGGAAGAATAGCCCTCACTAAAATGTACCTGCTGCCACATGTGATCTATGCGTTTCGGACATTGCCTATTCCATTTCTTACTTCTCAACTCAACAAATTAAAAGCAATCCTGCACACCAACCTGCATCAGCCCTTCACATCTGGTGGTCTTGCCCAAAGTTAAAAACTCTTTGGAATACAATTGAGAAGCTCCTATCATCAATACTACTCATGCCCATATCGCTGTCTCCACAGATGCTCTTACTGGGCCTGGATATGGACTCCTGGCCGATACCCACACAGACAGTACTGTCTCACATTCTCTTCGCCACCAGATCACTTCTAGCCAAGAACTGGAAAACACCTACCCTTCCATCTCGCTCGGAAATCATCTCGACTGTCAACAACCAATGTGAAATGGAGCTCATGTACGCCAAAGCTCACCTTCAAATACCTAAATTTCTGAAGCGGTGGAAGCCCTGGCTTGCCCATTCCGTCTGTTCTCTGTCGCCGTGATCTCGGCTTATCTTGAACTTCAACTTACTTCCGGAGCAACTTCGATGATTTTCCTATATGAAGGACACCTGCTTGTACAATCCTCAACTGAAGGATCAATAAGCTCTTACTGATTATCCTGTCTTTCCTTTTATTCCTTATTGGTCTACCTTGATTTACCCCTTTACTTTTAAACTTAAAGATATCTACAAAGGTGGGACCACTCATGACCGAGGTGATGTTTGCATTGGTCGGTTGCACCGCCTCTCACGCTTGACACAGTATGTTCCCGTTGGGGTGTCTGTGCGAGGCGAGTGCAACCCAGAATGTACCATGTCGCCAAACCTCTCTCGTATTGCTATACTATGTATTAACTGACAAGTAAGTTTATAAACGCATAGTAGCTGATATTCAATATTTGTTCAACCTTTGCTGTACTTTGATGCCATACTGCTTTACTCTCTGTATGTCTATGGAACTTTTCTTTTAAAAATTTAATAAAGATTATTAAACAGAAAAAAAAAACTCTTTAAGTATCCTGATGCAGCATGCAGTGTGGTTAGCAGAGATCACACTGTTAGAGCTTTGGAGAGGTAAGAAATAGTTAGGGTCCGCTTCCGTCTCCACATTATTGTGGGGAGGGAAGGGGTCAGTTTGAGCCGGTGTGAAAGTCAGTGAGTGGCTATGGAAATCACGGTGGGGGTATTCATTTGACCGCTTCCAACGGTGAACCAGCTATATCAGTCCCTTAATGGGGCTAGCTTTTTTTAACAGAGTGGCTTCTTGGATTTCACATTTTCTGAGATTTGTTGGCCCTGGATATGCACTAATGCATGTTATGTTAATACCAGCCTATAGAGCTTACCTCTCTTCAGTATCCTTGTGAGGGGGTACAGTCCACCTGGGAGTTGTCGATAGAAGTAATAGTGCAATCTAGAGCGGTAATTAACTGTCAAGGTATCTAGCTAAGATAGTTATTATGCCATGGGGGTCGAATGAGGGGGTGTGCCCCAATTTGCACAATTTCCTGTTCTGGTGACAGTCCAATGGGGGACATCAGAACTCTCTTCCTCTTTGTGGAAGTCTATGGTTGGTGTCCTTTCATTGCAGGGAATCGCATATCTATGTGTAAGATACATTTTGGAGATTATATCTTTGCTCTCCGTGTAAACTTAATTTCACTTGGACATAGTGGTATTAATCTAGCTTGCTTTGAGCATTCTAAAAACTATTGTTCCTTTGTCCCCCACAAGACCGTCAGCTCCACAGGGAGGGCAGTGCCTTCAATACTCAGGGAATGATTTTCATCAACTAGTATACAAGTGAGTGAACTACTATGAGAGCCTGGAGGGAGATTTTTTTTTCTTTTCCCTTACTTATGAACCCAACTTCTCCCCCCATTCGACGGACATCGGAGCGAGTGACTCCCAGGACCCGAATCATTACTCTGTCAGTTATGTTTATGGGTTTGGTGAGTTTGTAAGTTTGGGTATATTCTTGTACGTTAGAGTGACTTATGCTGCTCATATAATCTGTAGTCAAATAATGTAAGATCAATTATGCATGGCTTCACCCTGTGATGGAAGAGGGGTATGCTGCAAGATTTAGGGCAATTCCAAATTGCCTTCTGTGAGCCCCTCCCCCCACTAGAGAAGACATAAAAATAAGTGCAGAAGTAAAGCATTAAAGACTGTGATTCAGTTCACTAACAAAGACAACCTAGAATGAGGACAATGTACCCAAGGTATAGATTGTGGAAGTGAGGCCTCACAGTACATGGGGGGTTTGGTGGTTGTCCAAGAGTACAAGGCTTGCCAACGTAGTATAGAATGTTGGCTGGATTGGAGAGTCTTTTAGCTTGCTTCAGGTTCACTGTACCATGTAATTTGGTATTTCTGGTTGGGCAATCTGTTTTGGTGTCTTGGTGTTTTGATCACTCCCTGATATAGTAGGTATTGAGGGATGGGAAGGGGGGTATAAATTAGAGTTTTGTTCCAGAGTTCTAATCCAGCTTGTCTTACCCCCTGGTCCGCCATGTTCCATTGGAATGGCGGTAGTTATTTGGAATTGTGTGGTTTATTGGGGTAAAAGTATGAAAATCAATGTCAATATACTCTCTGACATAGTTCAGGGCATAAGGATGATACATGTCTATTGGCTCTAATGCAGAAGGTGTGATCAATGGAGGATTCTATTGATGTGACTCTCTGCTGTTTAGTCTTTTTTCAGCCTTACCTACTATGTAACTATGTACTGTAACTATGAAAGAATACATTGTCCATGTGTGGCTTTTGAACCAGGGAGAGTGTTTACGCCTGTGCTGTGTGAGCTTTTCAGCCAGGCTTTTGGTTGCTGCAAATGACCTACTGATATGGCACTTACATTAATTAATATTTTTCAGAGCTCCCTTTTTAAAAACCTACTGGGGCCATTGTCCGCATATTCATTTTTGTGGAAAAGATGAACTTGACCTTTTAAGCAGACATGCTAGATTCAATGCTGATCTTAGCTGGTTTAGGGATTTAAAACTTAAAAAATGTTCCACCTGTTCTGCAGGTGATAAAAGTTATACTTCTCTATATCATTTTGTGGAAAAATATTTTAAGAAATACTATATGGCCTCTTGTTCTCAGAGGAAATTATGTAAGCTGCATTATTACAATGATTTTTTTTTTTTTTTTTACAAAATGCTATAATCTTTTTCTGGAATTAAAAAGTTGTGGCCCTTAGTATACATAAAGATTATTGCATTCAGCTTTGCCCACCGTCTTATCTGAATTTGGCCTGCCTGTTGTAATGGAAATATCACTAACATAATTATTCTTTCAAACTGAATAATTCACTAACAACACATACATCTGCCTGTCTGTTATATACTGCTGGTGACCATTGAGGATTGTAATAAATATTACCATTCAACTATGGCTGCACTTCCTCAGAAAAACAGTAAATATAGAGTTGTTATGAAATATATATTTTTTCATTATGTACAATTATATCATCTTCTGTGTTTAAAATAAATACTTTAATAAATACGGTTGGTTAAATCCCTCACCCACATTAACAACGTATTAAAAAAAAACACCATCACTTTAATGCTGAGATAAAATTGATTACATAACAATCTACCATAGGAAAAGACTTTTCCAGAGCTATATTCAAAATGCATTTTTAATGGGAAATTAATGACCCTAGGCATAAAAATGCATTCTCAGCAGGATATATGCAGATTTTTTCATTGCAGATAGTCTGAGCATTTAATTTCAGATTGCCTAAAATACAGGGCAAACTTTAAGCTTGTCAGGCTGTCTAGACAAAAGCTAATCTGTTTTGTTAGGTTAAATTTTTTTTTTAAATAGTGTAATGTAGAAGAACATATGCCACAAAGTTTAACATATTTTGCAGAGATTGCTTGCCTAGTGTATATCCCCCTTAGAATATGGTTAGTATACCTACAGTATGTTGCTTTAATAAAAATAAGACTTGTAAGATATATTATTTAAACCAGGCTGTGCCAGTATATTAATTTGACGTCCCCTGTTCTCTATTTGGAGTGTTGTCACAGCAAAGAAAACACGGCACTTTATGATATGGCATGTTTATACAGCATGTGGCAAATAATATGTGAGTATTTCAGGCCTAAAAAAAAAACTGTTTAAATAATGTGAAACTAACAGATAATACAAAATCGCCACACATTCTATGTTTCCTTAAAATAAACTATCATGATTTTGAGCCAGGATAAAGGAACTGGTCAAAAGCTGGTTTACAGGAGGTTCAGTGAATCAGAAAAAAATCTGCTCAATCTGAAACTATCACAGAGGGCCTTAGCCTTTAAATTCTTTATTATAATAATAAAAAAAATATGAGTTGTTCTGAAAATATTAGCTTGTGTGCTGCTTAAATAAAACAAGTTCATTTTTTCTCATTCTCAACATTAAGCTTCGTTCACATTTTTATGTTGAGGGAACACACGCAAATTTGCATGCTTTTCCACAATGCACAGAAACATGCAGCCCTTTTTCAGGGCTTGAAATTAATGGGCTGCATTAAACATGATGTGTAGAACCACATCAAAATGAAAATTGCAGGAACAAGTTTTCATAACAGACTTACTGTGAGCCATTTTGGGTAAACCCATTCATTTATAATTATAGCTATGCCTGTATGTCTGCTGAGGACTTTGCAGTGCACTTTAATAGCATTTGCTGCTGTGAGTTCTTTTGGAGAGGCAGGACCAACTTTCCTCTGCTGCAGGCGCTCCCTTACTTCAACCACTCAGGAACTGCCTTGCATTTTTGTCATTAACTACTAGAAAGACTCTGAGTGGCTAGGGTGCAGAAGCAGAGCAGATGATGTTACTGCCTAGTATTCATTGACAAATATATAGGCTAGTTAATGATGGTGGAGGAATGGGAGCCCTTGACTCTCTCATATTTGTGGCAGCAGAGGAATGTTGCTCCTACCTCTCCAGAAGAAGACGCAATTTTGAATGCTACTACAGTGCATTGAAGAGTTCCCAGTGGCCATAGAGTTATATCATGTGGATTATTGTATATAACCAAACTGGCCTACTGTAAGGCCCCATGCATACTAGATGCTCAATAATGCTTAAAAAAATGGATAAAAAAGCTAACATTTAACATTTTCTGCCAGTGTTTTCAAAAGTGTTTAGAAGTGATATTGATTTTGTTAAGGAGTGGGTGGCCACCGGAGAATAGCTGATTGTTCCCCACTGACAGCTGAATGTGAACTAAACAATTGCCGGCAATAAAGAAATTGAGAAAAAAATAGCATGGGGGTCTCCCACAATTCATGCTAGGCCCTTTGTGTCTGGTATTGATTTTAAGGGCTCCCCCCAAAATCCTTACCAGGCTCTTATCCCAGCATGCAGCCTGGCAGGCCAGGAATGGGGGGGGGGCAAATGAATGCCCCCTCCTGAACCATACCCATCCACATGTCCTCAACATGGGGAGGTGCTTTGGGGTAGGGGGGCTCCCCCCAAAGCACTTTGTCCCCATGCTGATGAGGACATTGGCCTCTTCCCTGCAACCCTGGCCCGGTGGTTGTGGGGGTGCAGGGGGTGATTTATCTAAATCTGTATTTTGGTGTGGGGGTCCCCTAAAAATCCATACCAGACCTATGAGTCTGGTATGGATTGGGGGACCCCACACTATTTGTTTTTCACTATTTTTGGCATGAGGTTCCCTAAAAGTCACTACCAGACCTGAAAGGGCCTGGTTTGAATTGTTTTTGTTTTTCAGTTGTTTTGTTTACATTCAGCTGTCAATGGGGAACATTGCTGACAGCTGATGAGTCATTTGTTGTTAAGCTAAGCTATACACTGGTTGTTAAGGAGTGCCAGCAGGCTGCTAACTAAAAAAAAAAGGTCTTTGGCAGTGGTTAACAGCATTTAGGAGCTTCTAGAAGCTGTCAGTTTTTTTTCCTGCTGGCAAATCGCTCCCAAAAATGCAAAAAAAAAGCTTTTTTTTTCTAGCTGAAGCTTGAAAAGGCTTTTAGTTTACAATAGTGTCCATTGACACATAGGATAACACTATTTGCTTCTAGGAGCAGAAAAAAGCTCAACGTAGCTGCTGAGAGATTAAAAATAAGCTAGTGTGCATGGAGCATTAGTCTGTTAAAAACGTATTTCCAGAGTTTAGTTTTAATAGTGGACCATTGTGGGGAATGAGAAAAAAACATTTACTTACTAAGCAACACAACAAGCTAAAATTTACGGAACAACTTTTTAAAATTTTATAATAAAGCATGTAAATGCTATCTGCAATAAAAGTGATTAAACTATATTAATTATTAAAAAGATGCATTTATTATTTTTTTACATAAGCACCTAGAAAGCATTGCAACTGAGATCTGGGCATTACAGATCCTATGGTTCTGGCCACTGCAGGCTATTCCTGCAGTCACTGGTCCATTCCAAAGTACAGATCTTAAGTTACATGTCACCATACCTGTGCTTCATTGAGGACTATGGGGTTGATTTACTTAAGACAAATAGTTGCACAGGGGCTTAGTAAATGAGCTGAAGATCTGCTGACTTCAATCATCCAATCATGTGCAAGTAAAAATGCATTTTTTTTATTTTCCTTGCATGTGATTGGGTATTCTTTGCAAAGTGAAGATTTATCTCATTTACTAAGTTCTGAAGCAAATTCAGTTACAGAGTGCAACTGCACTTTGCAAAGTGCATAGTTGACTTGCCTTTAGTAAATCAACCCCTTTGAATCCTCTGTCTCAATCATTTTTTTCATATGAATTAACATTCATGTGAATGAACGATGTGGTTGAGCATGTGGTGCCATGCACAGGCATGCCATTTTCAAACCTGACAGGATCCAGCAGGGAGAACAATATGGAGTAGTTTTCGGATGGGTGGCATGTTACACTAAGTATGGATGAAACATGACACATGCTCAGGAAGGTAAACTTTAAATTTAAATATAAACTTGAAATTCAATTTAAAAATGCTTGACTACATAAAAATTAGGTAATATGTGAAAGAATAATATGGTAAGTGAAATATATTAAGTAGGTGGCAGTATACTTATGTTCCCCAAGTCCACGCCATTAGCTTTTCTTTTCTATATACATATTTAGCTGTAAACTGCTTACAGTACATAAATTATTATGGCAGAAAGGAGATCACAATAAAGATGGGTGCCAAACTTATTGTCTTTACTATCACTATACATTTTCATATGGCAAGTTAATATATTATTTTTATTTTGTTTTTTTATTTCAATAGTTTTTTATTGAAAGATTTAACATTAAATGTTGAAAGATAAAATGAACATGTGTGTTGGTGACATCTTGAGATTACATCATATGTTATGTGTTAGGTCACAATCTCAGAGCGTCCAGTTTATAGGGTGTATGAGGCCAGTCAGTTGATTAGTCATGGTCTATGTACAATTTGCCTTGATTACCCACCTGCTCCGCCACACCCCTATTGGGATCCTGATGTGCAAATATATTATTTTTAAAAGTTTTAGGTATTTTCTTATGTGTCTGTGTACCATCTTGAATTCAGTGAGTGTTCAGCTAATGATGTAAATAAATATTGGATACATAACAGTGATATACAGTAAATTTGTGTACTTTTCTATTAGAAGGAAGTCACGTGTTAACGACTAAAAATAATAAAAATTCTGCTTTCTGTGTGCTGGCAAAAACTCTGTAGGGGATTTGAAAGAGATTTGCTGTAAACCTGATTTGCAAACAGATAAAAGTACACAAATTACTCTGGATCTGAGGAGAGTCAGAAGAAAATGGCATCCATGTTGGCAAGGCAACATGGATCAACTGTCATCCACAGAGACTATTTCAAAGCTACTAGATCAATGTGCTTGAACTGCACTGTACTTATGGGGCATGAAAGAAAAAAAGAAAGACTACAAAAAAAAAACATGAAATTACATAACATAGGCTATCATTACCTCTCTTGCATAACTATCATGTTATGCTTTGATTTAAATACTAAATTATTTTTAGTATTAATTAATCACAAACATTGCTATACAATTATGTTGTTAAATTATTACATCATTAACTGGAGTATTCATTGCACATTCATAGTCTCCAATAAAACAAATTATAACACAGATTAAATACAGCAGCACTTCATATACCTTGCTGGACCATAATTGGTCCTAAAAAACGGTTCATGAAATGACAGTCCGAAATAAACCATAAAATACTCCTATGAATAGTCTATTTAGATGGATGGTATAACAATGCAGAGATGTGCCAAGATTAATTGAAGTACACCAGAGACACCATCAGACACTGCCTCTTACCAGAACCCACCGACCCTCTATTACGGGGGGTCAGTGATCGCTCAGCAGATCAGTAGACAAATCCCCAAGAACAGCTGATTCAGACTCCCTCTGTTCAGAAAATATAAAGAAGAACTTGATAGTGCAGATGGTATAAAATGATTTAATTTATAAACAATAGTAACTCACACTTAAAGATTCAATAATCCAGCTCAACAAGACCGTGATATGGTTTCCAACCAAGGAAATGGCCACCGTCTCCCTAGTTCCTGGTACTGCGATGAAGCACGATGTCTAACTCCACCCAACGTATTTTGTCATCGAGTGAACAACTTCAGGGTCATGGTCCTTTAAGATCACGTCTAGGCCTCACCCCTGATGATGTTCATTTGATGACAAAATGCATTGGGTGGAGCTAGACGTCATGTGTCATTGCGGTACCAGGAACTAGGGAGACAGCGGCCATTTCTTTGGTTGGATACCATATTGCGGTCTTGTTGAGCTGGATTATTGAATCTTTAAGTGTAAGTTACTATTATATATGAATTAAATCATTTATACCATCTGCACTATCGAGTTCCTCTTTATCTTTTCTGAATGGAGGGAGTCTGAGGTGATATCGGCCCATGCTTGGTCTGTGTTGGTCTGCTCTGAACCGGAATCAGCTGTTCTAGGGGATTTGTCTACTCATCTGCTAAGCGATCACTGACCCTCCGTAATAGGGGGTCGTGGGTTCTGGTAAGAGGCAGTGTCTGATGGTTTCTCTGGTGAAGGGCTGCACCTCAATTGATCTTGGCACATCCCTGCGTGGTTATACCTTCTATTTAACCACTTGCCGACCGTGTAATGTAATTACACGGCCGCAAGGTGGATCCATTGTTCTGGGAGGGCGTACTATAATGTCCTCCCAGAATCGCACTCCCGTGTGCCCCCTGGAGCATCCGTGACTGCCGGGTCCCTGAGACCCAGCGCATCACGAATCACAGTAAATGGCCGCAATCACATGTAAACAAGCTAGCGGATATCCGGCTTGTCTCTCCCCTCTCCGCACCAATCGGTACAGTGTGAGAGGAGAGGAGGGAGAGATGGGATGCAGCGGTGCTGTGGGCAGGAGCTGAAGTGCCCACAGCACCGCTATGGCCAGCTCCCTTCGCCCTTGCAGCTTGCGCTGCACTGGTGACGTCCAGCATGAATCCTTCCTCCGTATGCGCTACCGCCAATAGGACGTAATGCATATGGAGGAAGGAGTCACGCTGGATATCACCCGTGTGGCCATCTTTTAAGAGGATTTTATGTACATGTCTGCATACTGGCACCAGTGGAGGTGCTTAATTTGGGAGTAGTAAATTTTATACCTAATAAACTTAGTGGTTTTATACAGAGAGCACTAGGCAGTTCTTATCTTTATCCACATACGCCTTAGGAGTGTTTTTTCAGTGTGGAGTAACACTGGTTTGAGATTGGGATCCAATATCATCCAAAAGGTGTGGGACCAAACGCTTGACGTCCTTAAGGTCTCAGCAAGGAGATGAGAGGCTGCTAGTGCCGGTAGTGGCTGGATTCACTCTATTTTCACCTGCATATTTAAATATTTTACACCATACACTGCACCCTGGGACTCTGTGATCTGCTGTTATTTGAAGGACTGTTTGAGCTGCACTACCTTTTGATTGTATATGCTCTTGAAGGTTTATGAATTACCTTTTTTAAGTGTTCAGCCTGCACTCATTATAGTCTTTTATCAGCTGAGAACTTTTGTATTTATGCTGAATATTTATTTTATTTTGTATGATTTTAATACTAGCTAAATAGAACAAATGGCCCCTATAGTGTGCGCTACACAAATAGCATGTAGAAGCTTGCATATTTTGCATAGAATGGAGTATTGCATGTTCATGCAAGATTCATTGTTACTACATACCACTTCTGAAGGTAACATACTAGGAATAATTTTCCTATATCATTATGAATATCACTAACTACTCTTATTGATCAATCATAAATGTTTTTTAATAGCATCTTTGAGCTACTTAAATTCCCTGTTTAGCTGTAGACCACTTCATTATATCCTGTGGCATCAGATTTTGTTTACATGTTGTATTGAATATATTAAAAAAAACTTTACTGAAAGGGAAATGTAATATGAATGCAATGTTTTATCAATTCTAATATGACTTCTATAGTCAGGGCTGCTGTTAGAAATCACAGGGCCTCATACAGCCTACCTGACAGCCCCCCCCCCCACTATGAAAATATTGAAACAATATTTTAAAGATTGTCGTCGGGACTGATATCTTCAGTATAATCTTAACTATTTTGTAACGTAAGTATAATGTAAAGGGAAAGTCATTTCAAAAAAAATTATATAAGTTATGTTGTACATTTGTTTTAGACTACGGTGTCCTATATTACTTCACCAGATGTCGATTTGTCCCTTAAATTCATCGAGTTTCTACGATAATTTTTTGTAAATACTAACTAGTTATTCTCATCAATCACTATAAGTATTACTATATCCTTTTAATAAGGATCATACAATGGAAGTCTTCACCATACATCATTGTTACTTAGAACGTACTTGTACGTTATGAGGTAAGATACGTTTTA
>BLSH010192100.1:377282-393812 GCA_018402905.1 Glandirana rugosa | reverse complement strand
ATGCTGAATATTTATTTTATTTTGTATGATTTTAATACTAGCTAAATAGAACAAATGGCCCCTATAGTGTGCACTACACAAATAGTATGTAGAAGCTTGCATATTTTGCATAGAATGGAGTATTACATGTTCATGCAAGATTCATTGTTACTACATACCACTTCTGAAGGTAACATACTAGGAATAATTTTCCTATATCATTATGAATATCACTAACTACTCTTATTGATCAATCATAAATGTTTTTTAATAGCATCTTTGAGCTACTTAAATTCCCTGTTTAGCTGTAGACCACTTCATTATATCCTGTGGCATCAGATTTTGTTTACATGTTGTATTGAATATATTAAAAAAAACTTTACTGAAAGGGAAATGTAATATGAATGCAATGTTTTATCAATTCTAATATGACTTCTATAGTCAGGGCTGCTGTTAGAAATCACAGGGCCTCATACAACCTACCTGACAGCCCCCCACTATGAAAATATTGAAACAATATTTTTGCAAAAAATACACTAAAATCATTATTAGCAGACACAAATACAGCATAAATGCCAGTAAGTGTGGGAAAAGGAGCTGCCTAAGAGGAGTCTCAAAAGATCTCCTAAGCCCATATGATCAATTTAATGGATTAGGTGTAAGTGAGTAAAGGTGCTCAGTGTATTCGTGTGACTATGAGTGAATAAGTGCATAAGTGATATTATACCAGATAAAAATAAATTAAAGTTATAAAATATATATATATATGTGTATAACCAGTGTATCCAATTAATCCTTATATAAATAAATTATCTCCGCTCAATTTATATCATAAAAAATGCCAGTACAGTGCAAATAAGGTGCAAAAATATATAAATAAGTTATAAAGTGCAATCGTGCCCCAACTTAATCTTATATGACGAGCAGAAACAGGATAAATCATATAGTCTTTCAACTCAGCAGCTGGAAAGGATTGTACCAAGTAGTGTGGGGAAGTGAGGAGATGGAGCAAAAAAAGTCATGCAATCGTGCTCCCCTCCTTCAAATTACCCCACTCACCAATCCACACAGTCCTCCCTGAGATGTGTAAGAGGAGTCCACAGGGTCCTAAAGTTTCCACGGCGTGGTCCTCCAATATTTGACCCGCGGGTTCCCCCGTACACCCACACGGGGTCACATCAAACGATGGAAGTATAAATAAGGAATAGGTAACAGTGTTTGAGATGTAGGAGTAAACAGACGTCTGTATAATAGTAGACACTTACATTGACAGTAAGAGAAGTCAGACGTGGGTGCTGGAACTTCCTTGCGTTCCACCGAAGCCAAAGACTGGAAGTGCGTATGACGCTGGCAAAGCTCCACTGATGCGTTTTGTCACTTGGACGTCATCGGAGGCGGACGTCCAAGTGACGAAACACATCAGTTGGAGCTTTGCCAGTGTCATACGCACTTCCTGTTTCTGCTCGTTATATAAGATTAAGTTGTGGCACGATTGCACTTTATAACTTATTTATATATTTTTGCACCTTATTTGCACTGTACTGGCATTTTTTATGATAGCAATTAAGCGGAGATAATTTATTTATATAAGGATTAATTGGATACACTGGTTATACATATATATATATTTTTTATAACTTTAATTTCTTTTTATCTGGTATAATATCACTTATGCACTTATTGACTTGAATACTTTTCAATCATAGTCACACGAATACACTGAGCACCTTTACTCACTTACACCTAATCCATTAAATTGATCATATGGGCTTAGGAGATCTTTTGAGACTCCTCTTAGGCAACGCCATTTCCCACACTTACTGGCATTTATCCTTTTACTAGAATTTCATTCTAGTCTTCAGTGGGGGCAGCAGCCTTAGTTTTCTTTTTTCTTTTTTCTAGATGGAGAACAGCGCCACACCACACACCTTCATTTAATTAACAAATACAACATAAGTTACACAATTTCAGATAAATCAAAAAATAAAACTATTGAATTAATAAATAAAGCTCTGTGTGTGAATGAGGTCTGTATGGTTATCGCCGCCCACCTGCTCTACACAACAATGGCTAGAATTTGCTGATTTTTGCTGACTATTCATCAGAAGTATCATGCAAATGAAAAGCTTTTGTTCCCTTCTATTCCACACTATTCCATAATTGTATCAAGTTCATGCTTGCCTACCCTGCAATTCTGTGTTTAATCACTCAAGAAGCAGAGCAACATACATTTTGTTCTCCTGCAGAAGCTGAACAATTTCTCCAAACTCTCAATGCCCATGGATAACTCTCTGCACACTCCGCCCATGATGGTGCTCCAACAAGCGCCTCTGGTCAGATATTGCATTGCTACAGGAAACGCATTTGATGAGGCAGACTTCCACTATATGCGTAGATTGTGGGTGGTTGAGGTTTTTGGTTTCATAGCTGTAGGTCGGAATGCAAGAGTACAAGCACCTCCCATATACCGTCCAATCTGTTGTTCAGGATGACATACCCGTAAAGCCAGTGACGCATTATGTGCTGCTCATTTATTGTTCTCTACTACCCCTATACTAGCTCACAAGTCAGCCTGCCATGCAGCAAAGTGCAAGTCCAGAACACCAGGAACAATTTATACATAGATATTTTGACAAATGTGGTAATAAAACCAGGAAACTCCTTGCATGTTTAAGTAAAGGCCCTTATACACACATGCAGGCTTTAAAAGATGACCGGGGGACCACAAAACTTCTCCACAGAGTATATTAAAGATCATTGAGACTTATTATGAGAAATTATATTCTCATGACCCTATAGATCAGGCTTCCAACAAGTTCTTTTTAGAACAGCTGAAACTTCCCACCTTATCTTTGGAATCTCTGTCAGCTCTAAATGTGCCCGTCACCATAATTAAGGCCATTAAACATTCTGTAAATGGCAAGGGCCCTGGACCAGATGGTTGTACAGTAGAGTTCTACAAGGTGAAATGTGATATCATATTTCCATCCCTTCTCTCAATGTATAATGCAATGTGGAATGGCGGGGCATATCTACTGACTGGAGCTTAAACTTTTGTTAGGCTTTTTGCAAAAAAAGTGCAGGACTCCATGCTATCTGGGTCATATCGTCCTATATCTTTACTTAATACAGATGCTAAATTACTGTCCAAAATTATTGCCACCCACTTAGCAGACATACTTGCATCCCTTATTCATCCCTCTCAGGTGGGTTTTGTCAAGGGCCACTCAGCGTCAACTATTATACGCAAAGTTCTAACAGCACTTAAAATCACCAAATCTTGGCATGGAAAACACCCCCGTCTTGGTATAAATCTGTTACGTAGGCCCAAACTGAAAGGTGATCTGGGTTTTCCTGACCCAGAGTTATATTATACAGCAGTCCAGATGATTAGAGTGGTGGACTGGTGTAAATACCAGGCCCACAAACACTGGGTCACATTGGAACAGGATGCCGCAGGCGCACCACTTGCTGGACTGCCATGGGCAGATAAACAATATATAGCGCACCTTGAAACCCATCCGTTAATAGGTCCAGTGCTGGCCGAAATGGACAGGTTTTTCAACACGGCTGCCTTAGACAGTTTTCCCTCCCCCTGACACCAATGATAGGCCATTTGAGGTTCTTAGAATATGACAAATGGTTGCGCTACCCTTTTAATAAATCAAATTACAAATTGACACAGCTGCAAAATAAAGGTGTGAATTCTTCACCATAAATCTGATCAACATACAAATATAATGTGCTTGTGTATGAAAAATATATGTATAAATCCTTGTATGAGTATAGATTCCACACTCTGTGCATAGAAACACCTTAAACGGGTAACTGGATAAAGGTCACCACAAGGCAGTGTAGACGAAATGTGTATTACAGTATTGAACATAAGTCCAAAGTTCCATATAGTGTGGTAATGTCGATATGACAGAGGGATGTGAATCCTCCTCCTACTATGTGCATAAAACCAATGTCAGCCATCCATCAAAACACCAATCTTATGTGACAATCCACCACCAATCCGGATGTGCCCTTACCAGAGCCCCTGGACCCCCTATCACAGAGGGTCAGGGAATGTCTGTGTGGATATCAGGCCTCCACTCAGCCCCCGGGGGTTGATGTCCTCCAGCAATGTCTCCCGGATATATCACCAGATGCGTTGTACCCAGTAAAGATAAAAGGGCCACAATAGTGTGATATCATCAAAAACCAAGCAATTTATTAATTTATATATTTATTTGTATGCCCCGGAAGAAGTCAGTTATGACGAAACCGGTAGGGTGGAAGTGCTGTCTCTGAGTCACCGCTCGTTACACATGTGGATTGCTGTACTGTCCTGCGCAGATACTATTTGGATCCTGTAAGTGCAGTATTTTTCATAAATTGCTTGGTTTTTGATGGTATCACACTATTGTGGCCCTTTTATCTTTAGTGTCAATTGTGTCTATCAGTGTCGTCAGCACTCATGCAGCCCCCCGACCAGTTTATCTTGGTCTCATCAGACCACAGGACATGGTTCCAGTAATCCATATCCTTAGTCTGCTTGTCTTCAGCAAATTGTTTGCGGGCTTTCTTGTGCATCACCTTTAGAAGAGGCCTCCTTCTGGGATGACAGCCATGCAGTGTGCAGAGTATGGTCTGAGCACTGACAGGCTGACCCCCCACCCCTTCAACATCTGCAGCAATCCTGGCAGCAGTCTTGGCAGCACTCATATGTCTATTTCCCAAAGACAATCTCTGGATATGACGCTGAGCACGTGCACTCAACTTTTTGGTCGACCATGGCGAGGCCTGTTCTGAGTGGAACCTGTGCTGGTAAACTGCTGTATGGTCTTGCCCACCATGCTGCAGCTCAGTTTCAGGGTCTTGGCAATCTTCTTATAGCCAAGCTATCTTTATGTAGAGCAACAATTCTTTTTTTCAGATCCTCAGAGAGTTTTTTGCCATGAGGTGCCATGTAGTAACTTCTAGTGACCAGCATGAGAGAGTGAGAGCAATAACACCAAAGTTAACACACCTGCTCCCCATTCACACCTGAGACTTTGTAACACTAACAAGTCACATGACACTGGGGAGGGAAAATGGCTAATTGGGCCCAATTTGGACATTTTCACTTAGGAGTGTTCTCACTTTTGTTGCCAGTGGTTTAGACATTAATGGCTGTGTGTTGAGTTATTTTGAGGGGACAGCAAATTTACACTGTTATACAATCTGTACACTCACTACTTTACATTGTAGCAATGTGTAATTTCTTAAGTGTTGTCACATGAAAATATATCGTAAAATATTTACAAAAATGTGAGGGGTTGTTCCTAGTCCAGCAAAAGTTTGGTTTCATGGGTCACATTGTAAACTATTTGCACAATGTGTATTCAAAGCCCTCTGCTAGGCTACTTGCTGCACATCTCCTCCCCAATCCACATTCATAAGGTCACATGACAGGGGAGTCCACTCCCCCCTCTTATATTCAATTTAGTGTTAGAACCTCTCGCTCGCTATTTATTAAGATCCACATCTTTACATGGCATACCAATAGGGCATTAGGAACTCCACACAATGCTTTTTGCTGATGACATACTCATATTCACCTCATGCCCTGAATCGGATCTAATCATCTTGAAAACAATTCTCAAGCAATTTCTTCTGTGCTTGGGTTTGAGGGTGAACTTTAATAAAAGTTAGGCCCTACCCTTTACCAGTATCAACTTAGACAATTGGATCTTCTATTCCCCATTTGCCCTGGCAAAAAAAAACATATAGTTTATCTAGGTATTAAAGTGCTTAAAAGCCTTCTCTCTATACCATCTTAATAATCCCCTCTTGATTACAAAAATAGTAGACATCCTTAATGCTTTCATTTTTTGGAAGATTCCACTTAATAAAAATGGTTAGTATTCCCTGAATGCTTTATCCATTACAGACCATTCTCCTTCTTCTGAAGCATAAAGACTTTCAAACGCTCAATAGAGGTTTTATGTGTTTCCTTTGGTGCAAGAAAAAAACATGAAATTGCTTTAACCAAGCTGTAGTTCCCCAATAGTGACAGTGGTGTTGGTTTCACTAACATCAGAGTTATAATTTGATGTGCCTACTAGATATGTACAAAGTGGAAACATTTGTTTTGTTTTGTTTCCTGAGCCACAAGCATCTGCTTCACCACCACCAAGGACCCAGCATGTGGACCCAGAATGGCATCTGGTGACCAAAAAGAACTCTCATACCCACAACTAATCCTGGTTGACAATTAAAATGTATTAAGTCAAGATCCCCTTGGGACGGAGCCTCCATATGGGCCTTTGTTGTGTTCATAATCCCTGCTTACTCCCCTCACCCCACTTTTTGCTTGAGCAGCATAATGCTGTACTTGGACTTCCTCATGATACACCACTTTTCCTAAATATTTGGGAACCATACGTATTGGTCACTGTTAAGTATTTTCTTTTTCATGTTCATTGTGTTATGTTTCCTTTTTAAGTCATAGTTTATTTCCTCAAAGAGATGCTGAAAGATGTGTTAATTTCTAAGGACTGATCACTAGATGGCACTCTCAACACATTGTAAGTAGAACTATGCACCTCTGCATGACAAACATTGAACATTTAGCCTCTTCATGGGAGTGACACTCCGTACTGTTAATGCTAGAGGTTTAAACCATCCTGTCAAGTGCAAATCATTATGGAAAGAAGTTTCCCATTACAAATGCAACATTTTGTGTGTACAGGAAACGGATTTCTGTAACTCAAATCCTCCAAATTCCCCATACAAAAATTTTCCATACATATTCACTGCTTATGCAGACTCCAAAAAAGGAGCCCTAACAGCCATTAAAGACACATTATCATTCACTCTGCATCAACAAATTAAAGACATTCTCGTATGTGACATTAACTCCTCTACCTATATTATTGTCAATGCATACGCCCCTAAAACTCATCAGTTGCATTTTTTCAACAAGCTACTACATACAGTACACAAAGTGCAACAAGGATCTCTGTTATTATGTGGGGATTTTAATGTTATGCCTAACCCTGCTATTGACTCATCTGCCTGCATTTCATAGAAAATGTTAAGCATCCCTCAACCCTCTACTTCATGACCACGAGTTGTACAACGTGTGGAGATTCCTCAACGCTAATGAGAGGGACTTTACTTTCTTTTCCATGCCACACTGCTCTCATACAAGAATAGGACTATTCTTATTAGACCGGTGACTGTTACCCAAAGCACTTTCTTCTACTATCAATGGCATCACATGGTCGGACTATGCATCAGTTCTTCTCAAACTAGAAGACTCACTCTCTTCCACTGCTCCCTTTGTTTGGAGATCTAATTCAAGCCTACTAAATCAATAAAAATGTAAATCTGAACTAGAGCAATGTTTGTCTGATTTTTTCCATGATAATGTATATTCCGTAGCTGATCCATTCATAATTTGGAATGCCCATAAGGCATATATTAGAGGCATTCTCCTTAAAATTGGGGCTAGGGTGAAGAGGCAGAGCTCCAGTGGCTCACATATTTAACAAATGAGATTTGAGCGCTAGACACCCAAAACAAACATGCACCCTCCCCACTATACAATCTGAAATCTGACCCTGATACAGTTCAGCCCACAAACGAGCTTGTCAGAAATTTTCTGCAACAATTGAATATACCCCAAGTATCTGCTGATAATTTACAACTTTTAAACGCACCTTTTACTCTTACCAAAATTATTAAAACTATACACTCTTTGCCCGATAACAAATCCCCAGGACCAGACGGTTTCACAGGGGAATACTACAAAGCATTCCATCACATTCTGACCTCCCACTTGGAAAAATTATTTAATGCTGCAGCTGCCTCTTCTAACTTTCCCCCAAAAAATGCTCAAAGCATTAATGGTGACTCTACCCAAGCCAGGGAAAAATCCCGTCTCTCCACAAAGCTTCCGCCCTATATCACTTTTGAATAATGATATAAAAATGTATGTCACACTTATCACATTGAGAATGGTGGATATCCTGCCACTTCTCATCCACCCGAATCAATCCGGGTTCACAAAAAAATGCCAATCAACAGATGCCACTATAAGGCTTACAAATAGTATTCATCTTGCCAACAGTAAAAAAAACGCCTTCTCTGCTTCTTGCTTTGGATGCAGAGAAAGTGTTTGATAGAATTCACTGGACCTATCTAGCTCACACCTTAAAAGCCTTCAGACTCACTGGTCCTATTTTCTCAGCCATAATGGCTTTATACACCTAACCCTCTGCACAAGTGTACACTTCAGGTGCCCTAGCTGCCCCTTTCTCCATAACAAATGGCACGTGCCCGAGCTGCCCCTTTCCCTGCTCATTTTTAATTTGTTAATGGAGCCACTAGCCATATTTAGACACTCACATCCCAATATAACTGGCTTTTTGGTAAAAAAAAAGAATGCACACTATTAGTTTATTTGCAAACTATATTATTTTAATGTTAACTGATGTGGGAAAATCCCTGGCTTCAGTACACACTGCTCTAAACCTATTTAACCAAGATCAATAAATCCAAGTCACATATTCTAGACCTGGGACTCCCCCTTTCTGGCATCTTCCTTTCCATATGTGTTGAAAAGAGGAGGGATCAAATATCTGGGTATCACTCTCTTTCCTGAGGTGAAAGACTTAGCAGCAGCAAACTACTTACCATTCCTGAGCATTTTGAGCTCCAGACTACAGAAATTAGAGAAAGCAGAATTGTCTTGGTCAGGAAGATTAGCGTCTTTCAAGATTTTACCTCAACTCCTATATATGTTCAGAACCTTGTCAATCCCTGTACTTAACAACTTTTTCCTTAAAGGACAATCTTTACTAAACCACTACCTATGGAAAGGGAAAAAAGCAAAATGTGCTTTCAGTAAATTGATCTTACTAAAGAGGGCGGGATGTGTAGACTATTACCTGGCAACGATTCCTACCCAACTGAGAGCTTGGTTCCCTACCATTTATCAGACTTCATAGGCAGAACTAGAAGGTTCCCAGGTTGTGGGAGACAATTTGTATAATTATTTGTTAACCAGAATATTTTAGAACATCTAAACCAACTCCCACCTCCCCTACCATCCAAGTAGCGTTGTCAGCATGACAACAACAACTGTTGAATACTCCTTTTGGTACATCATTATTCATCGACTTTCCACTCCCCATCCCTAGTCTTTCCCATGTTATATCTGACCTGACACATTGGGTCCCCCTAGACTTATCTACGGTAGATGACCTTCGGCTAGGACCAGCCGTTAAAACCTTCAGATCCGCACAAATAGAGTATGATATCCATGCACATGACTACTATAAATTTATGCAGGTATCACACTTCCTAAAGAACAACCCAATCACTACATTATCTTTACCTGGGTGCATAGCCCTCTTTTATAAAATGTCTACTAAGACCAAAGGTATCTCACTATTCTATGTTAATCTTAACTAGAAAGACACCTTCATTAAATCCACACCTATTCTACATTGGGAAAGTGATTTTGGGTTATTCTACACCCCTACTAGCTGGCAAAAAGCCCTATCTACCACATGTTCAGTAACTAAGAGTGTTAACCTATGGGAGTTAACCCAGAGACTCCTCCTCCATTGGTACCCTACCCCTTAACGCTTATCTAAATTCTCACCACACACTCCCTCTGAACTTCAGCGAGGTTGAGGATGAGGCAGCTCCCTAATTCATATAATGTGGTCATGTAACTTTCTCATTAAGTTCTGGTCAGAAACATTCTCACTTAAAGCATGTACATACGTATATATACATTAAAATGATATGTATATAATATACATATAAATTAATGATTGCCTCCACCAATGGTTACTTTAAAAGGGCCCCCAGGGTGTGGGAACCATGGAAAACCTGGTATGAGAAAGATCCAAAGTAGATGAATGGATATGCAACCAATTCTGATTAAAAATATACCTTTATGATAGGAGCATGATGCTATTTGACTTATGTTATCAGTATACTTATCCTCATTGACTGTGACTCTACATTTCTGTTTCTTATTGTTCTTTTATGCATTATTTTCCTTTGTGCAATGTGCTACAATCCTATATGTGCCTTACACAATATGTTAGAATATTCGCCCTCTGGGCGTCTTGTTCACATTGCACTCTTTCTAAAAAATTCAATAAAAATATATTGAAATTAAAAGGTCTCATTAAAAACAATATCAACCCACCTATATTCAGAACTTATCAATGCAATTCTGGATAATCCAGAAATTGGGGACCTCATGCTGTCCAAGATTCACAAGCCAGGAAATCCAGAAAGACCCATCATAACAGGTATGAATACACTTACCAAACATTTCTCAGGCTTTGTAGAAAATATGTTAAACCATTAGTCATGTGAGTTTCCTTCGAGAAACAACTGATCTTCTAAACAAACTCAACAATATACAGCAATTACCACAAAATACACTTCTAGTCACTATGGATGTAGAATCTTCCTCACCAAACCACAATTCTTTTATGCATTCTTTTCCTTTGTGCAATGCGCTACAATCCTATATGTGCCTTACACAATATGTTAGCCTATTCGCCCTCTGGGTGTCTTGTTCACATTGCACTATTTCTAAAAAACTCAATAAAAATATATTGAAATTAAAAGGTCTCATTAAAAACAATATCAACCCACCTACATTCAGAACTTATCAATGCGATTCTGGATAATCCAGAAATTGGGGACCTCATGCTGTCCAAGATTCACAAGCCAGGAAATACAGAAAGACCCATCACAACAGGTATGAATACACTTACCAAACATTTCTCAGCCTTTGTAGAAATTCTGTTAAACCATTAGTCATGTGAGTTTCCTTCAAGAGACAACTGATTTTCTAAACAAACTCAACAATATACAACAATTACCACCAAATATACTTCTAGTCACTATGGATGTAGAATTTTCCTCACCAAACCACAAATGCACTGCTGAGGATGTTACACAGCTCATCAAGTTCATTCTTACACACAACTACTTCACTTTCATCAATGACATCTATCTCCAGTGTATGGGTGCTGCTATGGGAAGTAAAATGGCGCCCCAATATGCAAACTTATTTATGGCTGTCCTTGATGACAAATTCCTGAACAGCATACAACAAATCCATATAGATATTATCGTTATATCGATTATATTTTCAGTATATGAATAGAAGGTGAAGAAAATCTAAAACAGTTTTACTCTTTGGTCAATACTTTTCACCGATCTATAAAACTAAAAATGGATTATGCTAACACATGTAAACTTCCTAGACAGTAGAGTATACATCAGGAATGACAAGCTTCACACTCCAATATACAGGAAATGAACTGACGGATGCAACTAGTTTCAGTTTTCACCCTCAACACACTAAACAAGCCATCATACACAGCCAGGCTATCAGATATAACTAAATATGTTCAGATCAAGAAGAGATAAACATCTCAGAACACGAGCAGACTCCTTCCGTAAGAAAGGGTACAAAGACAAAATCCTTAACACCAGCATAAACACGGCCTTGAAAACCAGAAGAGAAAATTGACTTCAAAACAAAGAGAAAAAAACATCTAGTAACCACATACAATCCAGCACTAGAAGGGATAAGAAAGATAATCAAAGGTTTACAACCCATCATAACAGAGGATGAAACTCTGAAAGAAATATTCCAACAACTCCCAATACTGGCTTTCAGACTACCACCCAACCTCAGACATAAACTAATTAGCAGAAAACATCATTTAATTGCAATTAAAAAACGCTGCGTACTGTGCAACCAGATCAATCCATCTAAAAGTGTCATACACCCAAAAGGGACCTTCAATATCACATGGTCATACAATTGCACATCCAGTAATGTTGTGTACCCCATCCAATGCCAAAGACGTTGCAAAGGATCTTATATTGGTGAAACAGGACAGATGTTGTGAACAAGAATGAATTTGCACAGATATGCCATCAAGGAACGTAAAGAAGAGTTTCTGCACACCTGTGGGACATCATTTCTCACTGTTGGACTACACTACAGAAGACCTCATTGTTTTAGTTCTTAAAGGGAATTTCAGAACTGTCCAGCAAAGGAAATCTTTTGAATAGTGATGCACCGATACCGATCAGTCCCGATACGTGGAATTTTTGTGAGTATCGGTACTCGCAAAACTGCTCTGATACTGAAACACGATACTGGAAGTGACGTCAGAAGGGAGTGGGGCGCCTTCTCCTCCCCTCCGGCAGTGGGGTTCGGAGCAGTACGTGCCTTACGGTGCCAGGACGGGGGGTGGAGAAATCCTCAGCAGAGTGGGCGCAGTCTGACAGTTCAGCCACACTGGCACTCCTGCTTCTGGCTGTCTTCTTTCATTATGCAGCTCTGCCACGATCATCTCCTGCCTCTGTAAAAAAAGAAGAGGGTGGGTGATGTCTGGCTAGCTGCTATTCAATGACAGAGAGTGGGTGGGTTGCCAAGAGCAACAGGCTGGACAGGATCAGCATGTGTGTTTCTATAGTGTGAGGCAGCTGTGGAATCATCCCTGGAAGCAGAACCAAGTACTGAGGGGAGCAAGTCCTGCAAACAGGTTAGTGTAGTATGTACAGTACAGTGTCAGCGGAGACCGGTCTTATACACTAGCACCATACATCATATACAGACCAGTCTGTACACTAACACCGTACATAATATACAGACCAGTCTGTAACCCTATACTGTACTGTATGTATGTTATTCACACACCAGTCTGTACACAATGTACAGTACGTTGTCAGTGTACAGACTAGTATGTATATAATGTATGGCTTCAGTGTACAGACTGGTCATTATATGATGTACAGTATGGTGCCAGTGTATAAGACTGGTCTGTACCTAACGCCCTGTACCGTGCCCTCCTAACACCTTGTTCCGCACCCTCCTAACTCCCTGTACTGCACCCTCCTAAGTCCCCTGTATTGTGCCCTCTCTGTGTTTTGTCCTCTTGCCCACCCTGTGTTGCCTCTTCCTTCCCCCAGCAGCTGTCACTTCTGCCCCATGTCTCCCAATGACCCTTCCATCCCCATCCTCTCCCCCAGTGGAACATAATCATTATTTAACCCCACCCTCAACTACCCTGCCCTCACTTACCCCTCTACAACCCCCCCACCCTGCCCTCACCCCAACCTCACCCAACTCCCTAATAACCCCCCCTCCCAAACCACCCCTTACCTATGCAGGTATTGGTAATTGGTATTGGCGAGTACTTGCAAAAAAGTAACAGTACTCATACTCGGTGTTAAAACAAAAAAGTGGTATAAATGCAACCCTACTTTTCAACTAAGAATGGTACTTTTATTTGACACAAATATATCGGCCTAAATTTAGATATGGGTTACCTTACTCATTATCCAACCATTTTACGATCCTCTTTGTGGCTGTCATACCACCAGTCTATAGCCCTCCCTCTGTCTTATCTCACTAACTATGCTAATTTTATTACCATTGTCATGTACATTTGTTTGTTTGTATTTGTTTTTCTTTTTTTTCCTTTCCCTGAGAGATTGTGTTTTTTTTTGTTTTTTTTTTTACCATTCTGCTAAAACATTTGTGAATCAGTACTGCTGGACTTTGAAGAAGAGGACACACTGACCTTGTCCTGAAAAATTGTATCTTAGTGCAAATAAAAAAGTATCATGGACAGTACTCAATTGTTTCTAATGTATTCTATGTTTCCAGAAAGATTTGAACTGGGATCAGTTGAAAAATGATCGACCAATACAAATTCTGTGTAAAGAATAGCTGGTTGTTAAGCAGGGGGCTGGGAATCCGGTCACCACATTCTTAACAACCGATGACTCATCAGTAGAGTTGAGCGGACCCGAACTATAAAGTTCGGGTTCGTACCGGACTTTAGGGTGTCCGTGTCCCGAACCGAACTCGGACATTTGAGAAAAAGTCCGGGTTCGGGTATTTTTTTGTGCTTTTTTCATGCCTGTTGAATAGCTGGAGGACAGCCAATCAACAAGCATTTCACTCGTTTGCGCTTAGAAGCCATCACAGCCATGCCTACTAATGGCATGGCTGTGAATAGCCAGTACATCATGTGACCCAGCCTCGATATGAGCTGGAGTTACGTAGCGCTGCATGTCACATGCTCTCAGACTAGTGTAGGGAGAGGATGCTGCCGCCACTGTGAGGGACAGATTACGATTATGAAATCATCTCATACTAGTATAGGGAGAGGTTCCTGCCGCTGGTGTGAGGGATAGATTACCGTTATAAAATCATCTCATACTGGTATAGGGAGAGGCTCCTGCTGCTGTTGTGAGGGACAGATTACCGTTATAAAATCATCTCATACTAGTATAAGGAGAGGTTCCTGCTGCTGGTGTGAGGGACAAATTACCGTTATAACATAATCTCATACTGGTGTAGGGAGAGGTTCCTCCTGCTGGTGTGAGGGACAGATTAGCGTTATAAGATCATCTCATACTAGTATAGGGAGAGGTTCCTGCTGCTGGTGTGAGGGACAGATTACCGTTATAAAATCATCTCATACTGGTGTAGGGAGAGGTTCTTGCTGCTGGTGTGAGGGACTGATTACCGTTATGAAATCATCTCATACTGGTGTAGGGAGAGGTTCCTGCTGCTGGTGTGAGGGACAAATTAGTGTTATAAGATCATCTCATACTAGTATAGGGAGAGGTTTCTGCTGCTGGTGTGAGGGACAGATTGCTGTTATAAGATCATCTCATATAAGCATAGGGAGAGGTTCCTGCTGCTGGTGTGAGGGACAGATTACTGTTATAAAATCATCTCATACTGGTGTAGGGAGAGGTTCCGGCTGCTGGTGTGAGGGACAGATTACCGTTATGAAATCATCTCATACTGGTGTAGGGAGAGGTTCCTGCTGCTGGTGTGAGGGACAAATTAGTGTTATAAGATCATCTCATACTAGTATAGGGAGAGGTTTCTGCTGCTGGTGTGAGGACAGATTGCTGTTATAAGATCATCTCATATAAGCATAGGGAGAGGTTCCTGCTGCTGGTGTGAGGGACAGATTACCGTTATAAAATCATCTCATACTGGTGTAGGGAGAGGTTCCTGCTGCTGGATGTTAGGGACAGATTACCGTTATAAAATCATCTCATACTAGTATAGGGAGAGGTTATTGCTGCTGGTGTGAGGGATAGATTACCGTTATAAAATCATCTAATACTGGTATAGGGAGAGGTTCCTGCTGCTGTTGTGAGGGACAGATTACCGTTATAAAATCATCTCATACTAATATAGGGAGAGGTTCCTGTTGCTGGTGTGAGGGACAGATAACTGTTATAAAATCATCTAATACTGGTGTAGGGAGAGGTTCCTCCTGCTGGTGTGAGGGACAGATTACCGTTATAAGATCATCTCATAATAGTATAGGGAGAGGTTCCCGCTGCTGGTGTGAGGGACAGATTAACGTTATAAAATCATCTCATACTGGTGTAGGGAGAGGTTCCTGCTGCTGGATGTGAGGGAGAGATTACCGTTATAAAATCATCTCATACTAGTATAGGGAGAGGTTCCTGCTGCTGGTGTGAGGGATAGATTACCGTTATAAAATCATCTAATACTGGTATAGGGAGAGGTTCCTGCTGCTGTTGTGAGGGACAGATTACCGTTATAAAATAATCTCATACTAGTATAGGGATAGGTTCCTGCTGCTGGTGTGAGGGACAGATAACCATTATAAGATTATCTCATATTGGTATAGGGAGAGGTTTCTGCTGCTGGTGTGAGGGACAGATTACCGTTATAAAATACTCTCATACTGGTGTAGGGAGAGGTTCCTACTGCTGGTGTGAGGGACAGATTACCGTTATGAAATCATCATGTACTGGTGTAGGGAGAGGTTCCTGCTGCTGGTGTTAGGGACAGATTAGCGTTATAAGATCATCTCATACTAGTATAGGGAGAGGTTTCTGCTGCTGGTGTGAGGGACAGATTACCGTTATAAGATCATCTCATACTGGTATAGAGAGAGGTGGTTGCTACTGGTGTGAGGGACAGATTACCATTATAAAATCATCTCATATTGGTGTAGGGAGAGGTTCCTGCTGCTGGTATGAGGGACAGATTACAATTATAAAATCATCTCATACTGGTGTAGGGAGAGGTTCCGGCTGCTGGTGTGAGGGACAGATTACCGTTATGAAATCATCTCATACTGGTGTAGGGAGAGGTTCCTGCTGCTGGTGTGAGGGACAAATTAGTGTTATAAGATCATCTCATACTAGTATAGGGAGAGGTTTTGGAGAGGGATACGATCATACTCTACTAGAATATTTCAAATAGACAGGGAGTGTGGTCGTCGTCCTTGGAGAGGGATATGGTCATAATCTACTAAAATATTGCCATTAGATAGGGAGTGTGGTCGTCTTTTGGAGAGGGATATGATCATACTCTACTAAAATATTGCTATTAGACAGGGAGTGTAGGTCGTCGTTCTTGGAGAGGGATGTGGTCATACTCTACTAAAATATTGCCATTAGACAGGGAGTGTGGTCGTCGTCCTTGGAGAGGGATACGATCATACTCTACTAGAATAT
>BLSH010192100.1:306123-348616 GCA_018402905.1 Glandirana rugosa | reverse complement strand
TTCCCTATCCCCATTTATTTGTAGGGCACTTGCCCTAGTTTGAAGATGATTTTGGAACAGTTATATGGTTTCTACCGTTAATTAATACTTTTCAGACACAGTTTGAAGATGATCCACATTCACCTCCATTTTTGCTTTTTTTTGTTTTTATTTTTTTTAAAATATTTAAAGTTATTTCCCTGTCCCCATTTTTTTTGTAGGGCACTTGCCCTACCCTTACCCCATTTTACTTCCTTTTGCACCCCTCTGGGGCTTTCCAGGACTTTGCTACAGCCATTTTTGTGCCTAAAAGTTCGGGTCCCCATTGATTTCAATGGGGTTCGTTGTCCGTGCGATCGTTCGGGGTCCGGACCCGGACCCGGACTTTGTCCCGAAGTTCGGACGGACCAGCAGAACCCGAACGTCCAGGTGTTCGCTCAACTCCAGTTATGATAAAGCAGCCTCTCTTCCCTCAGATAGTCAAGCAATTGTGATATCCCCAAGGACTCACCTGTGTCTTCCTGCTACTCATTAAACTATCTTAAAGGTCTGGACAGTCTCTTCAGTCTTTACCATCAGCATGATTACAAAGGACCTTGCTGATTTGCTATACAAAGATAAATTAGATGCGGAGCTTCTAAACTACTCCACCACTAAGAACTTTTTTTGAAGGTGGAGAAATTTCATTGAACACACTCTTTCATTGCCTGAACTGGCAACCTTGATGTCATCTTTCCGTTATACAAGTTACTCATTAGGGGTAGAACTCCTAGGGGCTTCCATGATGGAGAAGGATCTAGGGGTCCTTGTAGAAGATGGACTGAGCAATAGCATGCAGTGTCAAGCTGCGGCTACCAAAGCCAGCAAAATATTAGCATGCATTAAAAAGGGAACTTACTCCAAAGACAAAGCAATTATTCTGCCACTTTATAAAACTCTGGTTCGGCTGCACCTGGAGTATTCTGTCCAGTTCTGGTCACCAACCCTCAGAAGGGATGTGCTGGAGCTGGAGAGAGTACAGAGAAGGGCAACTAAATTAATATGGGGACTAGGGGACCTCAATTATGAGGAATGACTACAAGCACTAAATTTATTCTCCCTGGAGAAAAGAAGCTTGAGAGGAGATATGATAGTTATATACAAATATCTCAATGGCGATCCCAGCATACGTATGAAACTTTTCAGTCCCAGGGAGTGTAAGAGGACATCGGGCCACGCAATGAGACTGGAAGAGAAGTGGTTTCACCTTAAGCTGCATAGGGGGTTTTCAACTGTCAGGTCGGTTAGGATGTGGAACTCTCGGTGGTGTCGACAGGGAGTATGGATAGTTTTAAAAGACTCTTGGACGTGCATCTTAACAAAAATGATATACAGAGATATGGGAAATGATGTTACTACACACATGCACCGGATGAACTGGATAGACTATCGTCTTTATTCAACCTTACCAACTATGTATATAACTATGTAAAGCCGACCTCTCCAGTTCCCTAGGCAAGTTGAAAATTCACTGATTGATACTAATTTTTTCCTCAATGTTTTGTTGTTTGTTCAATGGTTATTTATGTATTCCTTATACAATTCCGTTGAGCTCTCCTCTGCCCCCCCCCCGCCCTCCAAGTATGCCAATATGGCCTACTCTGGATTTAGAAGTGTGAGCATGGCCCCTTTCTTCCCTTTTCTATTTATTTTTCTTTGAATGAGAATTGCAGGAGTACTATGCCTCCTATATCTTTGAAAGAATGACAGGGATAAGTGTCCCGGCCTCTAGAGTTAATAGAGTCATTTTCCCATTTACCTATTGTAGATTTAGAGTGCCATGTACCATATTTGTAGTGAGTTGTTCTTTGTGCAACAGGTTAGACCTCATACCTTTTAGAACACTCATGGTATTTTAGCAATTAGGCATATGCCTGGGAATATTCCTGTGGCTATCATTAATTATGCCTGTCACTTTATCACTTTGTTATATTGCTCACAAGGACTACGATCCAGCCATCATTAGACACCAGAGATCATAGACTAAAGGCCCAGGGCCAATCAGAGGGGTTCTGTACATTGTGATTGCTGTGATGGCCAGTCACAAAGTTAAATGGGAATACTGTTTAGATTTGAGAGCTTACACCTTTCTCTCACAACAGAGGATGGGGAAGAAGAAGGATCAATGATCTAAAGAAAGGAGAGGGATGCTGCAGTAGAAGAAGTCTTCAATCGAGATGGGGAATGGCTTTATGGTGCCAGTGGCAGTGTGGGATTGTTTCTTTAAGGGGTTTAAAGTTTCAGCAACCACAAATGATAAGTGAAGGAATGAAGGGAAATTCCAGCGATTAACAACGAATATGGGATTATTATTTTTAATTGGAGGGGGGTTAAAATAATATTGAATCATAATATTATGGGATTGTTTGGTGAATTAGAGTGCCACTGACCACCAATGATTGGGGTGGGGGTTCCAAATACTACTGGATGCTAATAATTGTGGGATTGTTTTGGGGGTTAAATTGCCACTGACCACTAATATTGGGGGTTGTTTTGGAGAGGTTTTAGGTATTTTGGGTATATCCACACCACCTAGCCATTGAGAAAATAGCAGTTTCAGTGCAATGTGTTTTTTTTTTCTGCAGGGAAATTTCTTCCACTAATAACAAAAGGCTTACACTTAGTTTCAGTGGGCAATTTTTAAAGGCTAAGTGCACCTTAGCCACCTCAATACCATGTTTCTGTCAAAAAACTGTGAACAAAAACAAGATTACTTTGGGGTGTTCACTTTCCAATAGGAGATCATTTTGGAATTTTTTGTAACGTCTTGGCATTTTTTAAGTTTTATAACAGAACGTAAGGGAAACGATTTTGTCAAATTTTTTAGTCTTTTTTCCTTTATATAATTAAAAAAGGGAATATTAAAGCCTTATCTGTCTCAGGAATGATATAAAATTTATTTGAGCACAGTGTTGCATGAGTAATTGCCAATCAACCAATCACAGCATAAATAGAAGTAGAAACAGAGTGCATTGAGTAGTGCAGATAAAACCACTTTAACAACTTCAATACTGGGCACTTTCACACCCTTCCTGTCCAGGTCAATTTTCAGCTTTCAGCATTGTCACACTTTGAATGACAATTGCATGGTTATGAAATGATGTAGCTAAACAACATTTTTATTTTTTTTTAGAAGGAAACAGCTTTTTTTTGGTGATATTTAATCACCACTGGGTTTTTAATTTTTTTGCTAAAAAAACAAAAAAAGACCAAGCATTTTGAAAATAAAGTAAATAAGTAATTTTTCTCCTTCACTGATGTGTGCTGATGAGGCTGCACTAATAAGCACTAATAGGCTGCTCTGATGGGCACTGATAAGATGGCACTGAAGGGTACCGATGAGGTGGCACTGATGAGGTGAGACACTAATATGCAGCACTGATTGGCACTGATAGGTGGCACTGATATTCAGCACTGATGAGAACTGATAGGTGGCACTGATAGGCACTGATAGACTGCACTTATGGGCACTGATAGGTGGCACGGATAGGTGGCACTTATGGGCAGTGATTGGCAGCACTGATGGGCACCACTGATGGGTGGCACTGATAGGCACTGATGAGCAGGCACTGATAGGCATTGAAAGGCAGCACTGACTGGCATTACTGATGGGCGCTGATTGGCATCACTGCTGTGTGCTGACTGGCATAACTGCTAGGCACTGATAATCAGGGTACTGATGATCAGTGCCCTGATTATCTGTGCAGATCTTGCCTGTGAGGAAATGTCACTGATCGGCTCTTCTCTCCTCACGCGCTGTCAGTGTGAGGGGAGGAATGGCGATAACTGACATTTCCTTGTTTACATGTGATCAGTTGTGATTGGATACAGCTGATAACATGGGTAAAGGCCCTTGTCATTGGCCCTTTACCGAGATTGGTGATGCGCTATGTCCCAGGGACACAGCACACAGCCAATCACCACACTTGTGCGCGACAGAGAGTGGGACGATGTCATATGACATAGTCCCAGAGTGAGAGAGCCACCTTGTGCCCATCAATTGTCAATACGGCGGGCTGGAGGTGGTTACTAAAATAAAATGGTGAAAATTCACCTACACTAAAGAGTATTGATCAGGATTCGTGCATGAAAAGCATCTATGAATAGAGGATGAGCAGCTAAATGAAAGATTTGTGTAAATGGCTGTGTGATAAAGTCACCAAATTAGTCCTAATGAATTTTTGCCAAAAAAGTGTTTTTAAAAAAATGTTTTTTCTAAGCATCAACAGGTGTCCCCATTGCCAAATATCTGTGGAAATCAGTTCCTGTTTCCGGGTGACACAGCAGGCTTTACCGCCACGCTTATTGATGTAACACATACAAGGGGAAGGAGTCTAAGTTACTGACAATGTCCCATGGCCATTCCGGTGTACGATGTGTGTACAGAGAGATGTTTCTGCCAGTCAAGTTTGCACTACTTTAAAGTGCCATACTTGTGAGTATAGCTTGATTATTTGCACTGGAGAATAAACCTATGAATACAGAGAGCACTAGATCTCATATTTTGTTTTATATGGTGTTGTGATCGGGAGAGGGAGCTGAGAGAGAGGGTTCTAAATTTTAGAACAATAATATGGCTCTATGCGGCTGGAAGAAACTTTGCCTATACAACTTGGAGATGATTCTAGAACAATAATATGGCTCTCTATGCGGCTGGAAGAAACTTTGCCTATACAACTTGGAGATGATTTTAGAACAATAATATGGCTCTATGCGGCTGGAAGAAACTTTGCCTATACAACTTGGAGATGATTTTAGAACAATAATATGGCTCTATGCGGCTAGAAGAAACTTCCCCTATACAACTTGGAGATGAATTTAGAACAATAATCTTTCCCTTAAAGCAACAGCTGAAACATTTCCCTGTAGAACTTGGAGATGATTTTAGAATCTAAAATCATCTCCAAGTTCTATAAGGAGAGGTTCCTGCTGTTGCTTAAAGGGACAGATTATTGTTTCTTGCACAAAATTAAAAAGTGCATCTACATTGCTGGTTTAAAAAAAAAAACAAAAAAAAAATCCAAAAACTACGTTTGCGGCCAGCGGTGCATTTCTTGCACAAAAATAAAAAAAACAGTGTTGGCTACCTCCTCCTCCTCCACCGCCACTTTCACCACATCCTCAACCTCCAACTCCACATCCACCTCCATTTTTGATTTTTTAATGTGATTTTAGCTGAAAAATTATTTTAAGTTATTTCCCTATCCCCATTTCTTTGCAGGGCACTTGTCCACCACTTACCCCCATTGTCTTTCCTTTTGCAGACCTCTAGGACTTGCCAGGACTTTGTTACAGCTATTTTTGTGCCTAAAAGTTCGGGTCCCCATTGATTTCAATGGGGTTCAGGGTCCGGGACAAAGTTCGGGTCAAGTCTGGTCCCGAACCCGGACTTTGTCCGGAAGTTCGGCCGAACCCAGACTTCCAGAGGTTCGATCAACTCTACTTTTGAATGAAGTAATTAATTGAACTTGATATTAGCAGAGCAGCACTGCGTGGTGATATATGCTAACTGAAAGGTCTGCCTCCTCCATTCATAAACTGATTTGTTGTTCTTGAGAGTTATAGTACAGGTTCTATGAATGGAAGAGGTTGGAGGAAGAGACAGTCATAGTCAAGACTCTAGATTACTGCCCGTCACAGGTCCAGAATTGGTAATGACCCCCACACATATCCAGTGGATAATGGCTGTAGGGTATGGGAGGGGGGCATTTCCCCTATTACAATGACCCCAACACAGGTACACACACACACACAAATACACAGTACTTTTCCAAGGTCGGTAAAGCCTCAAATAGACTTCTATTTAAGCCCCCTTGTAAAATGACCATGTTAAAATCCTGTAGCAAAGCCCTCCAAAGGCTCTAATGGTCACATTTGATTGTTTTAAAGCTCCATTAAGCCAGAGTCTGTCAATAAGTATCATAAAATAATCAATAAACAGATCAGGAATGGTTTTAAGCAAATATACATTCTGGTCCGGTGTTTTTGTCACTATCAGAGCCAGAGTCTATTCATATTTAATAAATTCTGATATCATAAAATTATATTCATACAAGTCTCTGCCCAAATCTGAAACAGAAGTAGGTAACAAGCATGTCTATGCTATAATGCCCTGAAGACGGATGAGGCACATTACATCTCCCAGTCCCAAGGAGAACATGCATATGATCAATATTATGTTTGGTGTCTATCAAATAGTGATTTCATTCAATTTATTAATATGTTGGTTTTCAGATTGTAAAATTTCTGAAAATATTGCTATAGTTTGAATAACTGGCAGTAAGTGAGTTTCCACTAAATTTTTTATAAAACATTTCAACATCCCTCAGCACACCCCTTTGACCCTTTAATTAGTTTTGTAATTTCAATAAAATCCCTCTTGAAAGTCAACATAAACCTGCTGCAAGTGTGTAGATCTAATTTACTAATGGTCGTTCATAAGAGCCAATTATCTTAATTGGAATTATTGAATTGAACTTATTTTTCAGCTGATAGGAGCCTACTGAAACCAAAGACCTTCTTGTCTAGAAAGACAGTGAGTGTCACAGACAAATCTTAAAGGCCATTAATTAATTCGTAAGGAAGTGACTGCATCAGTACAAAAGTATAAATCTATATAATTTATCATATCTGCAAATATACATTGTGCAAAATTAATAGTATTATCTTAATGTTCAGAACTGCTACAGAACTGCTACTGCTGTGAATGGTGAGTGTTTTAACCACTTAAAGGTTTTACCACCTTCATAACCAGAGATTTTTTTTGCTATTCAGCACTGTTATTTTAAGTGGCAATTGCTTGGTTATGCAGCACTGTACACAAATTACATTTATATTTTTTTTTTTTGGTGGTATTTAATCACCAATGGGTTTTTTTGTTTGCTATATAAACAAAAAACAAACAAACACATTTTCTTATCTGTCTTAGTATTTTGTAAATAAATAAACCTTCTTCTTAAATGTAGGCCAAAATGTAGTCTGCTACATTTCTTTGGTAAAAGAAGACAAATTACTGTATATTATTTTATCTGTGTGAAAGTTATAGAGTCTAAAAACTATGGTATATATATTTCAAAATGTATCAATCCTGATGTATTGATGGCCTATCTCATTCCTTGAGACCATAAAATGCCAGGACAGTACAAATACACCCCAAATTACCTTTTTTGGAAGGTAGACAGCTCAAGGTATTAAGTAAGAGGCATAAGGAGTTTTTTGACGTTATCATGTTTTGTCACAGTTCTTTGGAAAATGAAGATATTAAATAAAAATTTTGTTTTTTTTATTTTTTTTTACATACTTTCACCAGTGCAGTACAGCATCATCAAATGACTGGCATGGTGGCGATCAGTGATGCTGACTGGTGACAGTATGTAAAACAAAAATAAATATAAAAATAAACAATTTATTGTCCATTTTTTTAAACATTTTTTCTAAGATTTTTTTTTTTACAAACTCTCATAAGAGTAGTTCAGTGTCACCATAGTGACATTGTACTACTCTGGGCGGTGGCTAGGAATTTTCTTTTTGATGATCACTGTTATAAGCAATAGTTTTAACTGTCATGAATGACTTTCATTCATGACAGCTTGCTTACTATTGTGATCTGTAATTGGCTACATCTCATTACGGGATGCTGTGATTAGCCCAGGTACCTGTCAGGACTGGGCTCAGCCCTCCCTTCTCAGAGCTCAGGCTGCTCCGCTGTTAATTGTCAGTACTCATCATTATACAGTGACTCACCTGATGATCATATCCTGCTCATCAGTCAGCCATGCTGGCTATTTAAACTGCCTGGATCAGATCTCCTGTGCCTTCGTCTTGGTCAACATATCCGGATACTCTCTGCTGTGTTTTCCTGTTAAAGACTTTTGCTTGGCTAACTTCACTTCTGGTTCCTGGTTCCGTTTGCTGCTTCTGACTACGCTGATCTCTGAATTCCTGTTTTACTGGCTTATTCAGACTCCCTTCTCTGGTTACCGAACCCTGGCTATGTTTTGACCATGTTTATTCTGTTTGTACTATTTTAGCATTTTATTAAGAAGTGTGATTTTTATTGCACTTCTGTCTCAGTCTGATTCATGTACACGAGAAAGGGGTTGGTCATGGGACTTTAAATGAGGCATACCTCCAGTAAGAGCTGCATAGAGTATATAAATTATATAGAGTATGAAAATTGTAAATTATTTATTATTTATTTACACACTGAATAAACAATTACAGTGAAGTGAGATCATAATATCATAAAAACGACAGACATCCAGCCACACAGGGCAACAATAATAGAACGTGACATGATAGCATGATAGCAGATCAAAAAAATTCCATAGGTGTACAATACAGAGTACAATTGGATAAAGACATGGTAAAATGATAAAAAGATTATTCCATAAAGCATTGATGGGACTCTACGCGTTTCGTGGCGCTGTAGCCACTCATCAGGAGTACAATGCTGTAATTATTTACTGTAAACATGAGAAAAGACCTTATGTTAGTTTGCCTCCCTATGAATGAAAGGGAAGGGGGGAAAAATCATTGGGTGGATGCAATATATTACTTACGTATTAAACAGAAGACATAACCCAGCTCAAGAGTGGGAGACGCCAAATGATGTCTGCCCCGGGACTGAGGTGGGGATGCCCATCCAAACCAAGGGGAGCCCAGGCAGGAAACGGCCATAGAAAAGAATGGGGTGCATGACCCAGTGCAAGGTAGAGGGGAGACACATTTGCCCCAAAATAGCCTAAAAATGTCAAACATGGAAAATTAATCATGTGTAGGTATATTACCAAGAGAAAATATATATAAGTAGAAATGGTAGATGGGGGAAGTGTCTGTTACCACGAAAAGGAAGAAAGGTGAGCCTAGTAAGTATGAGAACATGCACCGCAGAAAAAGAGTGAAAACAGTCTGATTCATGGTTCCTGACAGTATCATGTGATGACTGTGGGCCAATCACAGTATCACAATAGTAAGCAAGAATTGAAGCCATTCGTGACTGTTTTGATTACATGTAATCATGTGATCACTATGATTGCCATAGCAATCACATGATACCCCATTCGTTCACAGCCGTGGGGGACAACGGAGGTGCGCCAGTGTGCATGTGCTAAGCAACATACAGTTAGGTTACTTAGCCTGCAGCTGCCACCCGTTCACAGTAAAAGTACTGTGGATGAGTTGCAAGTGGTTAATTAAAACATGTGGTGGCAGCCACAGTTTCTGTAAAAGGACAAGTTAACTGACCGATGTGATACTCAATCAATCAGCTTGTGTTTAGATTATTGTCCCACAAGCTGGAAAATCTCTGTGCAGGGTAAGGCTGAGTGCACAATTGTCACATTCTGGTGACAGCGGTAGATTGGAGACCGTCACCAATGCATTTCCATGTTGCTTTTGCTCTCCATAAAAACGAAGAATTTGATGCTTTTATTCATGAGTTGCAACATGCTCTTTCAAATAGATATGACTGCTCTACAGTTCACTTTTTTATTCCTAATTATTCCATGTTTTTTTTCTTTCATATGCATTCACACTGTTTTAAACTTTACTGGTGATAATTTGAAAGGCAAATATTGTAAAATAAAAAAAAAGTATCCATGACATAAAGCCCATTCATCATATTCTGTCAATTAAAATTGCTGCTTTATATAACATACACTTTAAAAATATCTATCCACATCTATATAAACTATGTATTGAAATTAAAACATATCTAAAGCTCAAACACTTTTTACTTTAGGATAGAGTAAAGAATGAGTAATATCTTTGGTATGTTTAATTTGTTTGTGATTCATAGCAGAGATTTTCCTGCACCTTCTGTTCCTGAGAAAAAGCAGCACAGATCTCCAAGGTTTGGGGAAATGGTCTCTTTGACAGCTGCCACGATAATAGGCACCCCTATTCAAAAAATTTCCTTAACCTCCTGTTCTAATGACAACTGAAAAATTTTAGATTCTTATAATTTTTTATACCCATGAAAATGGTCACTGGTCAGAATAAGAGGGTAAATCTCTTCAACAGGGACACAGACAGCAATAAAAACCTGGCAGAGGTTTTCACATTTTCACTTTCTATCCACACTCAAAAGAAAAATGTTTGGCTTTAGATGCCCTTTAACTACTAGCTTCCCAAGCCAATTCTGACACTTCTCTCATACATGCAAAAATCAGCTTTTTATTGTTCACTAGATAACTACTTTAAACCTCCAAAAATTATATATCTTCTTAAAGCAAAAGCCTGGGAGAAAAAAAATGTTGGTAGTTGCAATTTTTTTTGTCACACAATACTTGCATTTTTTCAAGCTCAAAAGTTTTGGAAAAAATACACTTTATTAAATTTTAGTGCACACAAACACAATATAATACCATTTTTTTGTAAAATATAAAAGATGATGTTACACCGAGTAACACATCATGCTTTAAAATTGTGTACGCCCTTAGAATGATGACAGACTATAACATTTTTATAGGTGACACTATGAAAACCTATACCGGTTACAATTTTAGGGTTACACAGGAGGTCTGATGCTAGAATTATTGCTCTCACTATGATGTTTGCAGTGATACCTCTCTGTGTGGTGCGATCGCCACTTACCATATGCAATTGGGACCGATGTATGCAAGTCCTCTTTATGGAGAAATCTGGGGTCTATTGCTCTCAAAAGCATCTAATCAAACCGAGACTGCTTTGATCAGATGCTGTTACAAGCCGGTAATGGATTTTAAATAACAAACCAAAGCCTAAAGTAACAAAATGCTTGCCACTTCTGATTTCATAGACCATAGAGATGATCTGTGAACTTCTGCTCCTCCTTCATCTCTATGGTCAGTCAGCGGTGGAAGCCACTTGGATTGATTTTACATAATTCAGCATAACCACTGAAATCTAGGGTTAAAAAAGGGTAGGAAGTGGTTAACCACTTCCTACCCAGCCCATAACAAGATGATGGCTGGGCGGGTCTCTTTTTGATCTGGGTGGATGTTATATGATGTCCTTCCGGATCACACCCTGTAAGGCCATGCAGCATCGCAATCTGTCACCGGCTGCATCCACTAGGCACAGCCGATGACGGATCAGTGTACCAGCTCACTGCCTGTACCATGTGACCGCTGTTGTAAATAATGGATGGCTTTCTTTCATGCCATCCATTGTGTACAATTGTTTTGCTAGCTGTGATTGGCCAATCACAGCTTATCTGCACCACGTGATTAGCTCTGGCCATCAGTATACTAGGATTGATCACATTTCAGATATATACCATAATTTATGGACTCTATAACTTTCACACAGACTAAATAATATACATTGATTTTGGTTATCTTTACTAAATATATGTAGAAGAATAAACTTTGACCTAAATTTATGAAGAACAATTTTTTATTTGCAAAATTTTATAACAGACAAAAAGTTATTTTATTTTCAAAATTTTCAGTGTTTTTTCTTTTGTATAAAATGATAAAAATTAAGTTTGGGTACAGTGTTGCATGACCGCGCAATTGTCTTTCAAGTCGCGACAGTGCCAAAAGCTGAAAATTGGCCTTGGTTAATTACACAGGATTTGGAGAAGAGTTACCTTAAAACATAAATTGACCTTCATAAACATATTGCAGGCCTTCAGTGATTGTTTTCTACAAAACATAACTTTATTCTTTCTTTCAAATTCACTCCTTTCCTATGATCTTTTGCTAATTTCTTTCACCGTTTTTCCTTTTTAGTTTCCCACCCTCATGCTTCCCAAAACTTTCTCTGATTAATTTTTACCTATCATTAAAAACCTGGTAAAATAATCACATTGCAAGCAATCCTGGGTCTTTACTGGTTATTGCGCCTACTGTTCAAAATAACTACAAAAACAGTATTGCAATACAGCCAGCAATGGCAAGCTGTTGGGTGAAGTTGACAAATTACAGGGCTATCAACAATAATAAACCTTTTCAGTAATGATTTTTATAGCGTGTGTAATTAATTAATGTACAACTGTAGGCTTTCTATTCTACAGATTTTACCTTTACAATTCTATAAAAATAATAAACATATTGCATAAGAAAATGTCTATCCTTATACGTTATAATAATTAAATTAAAAACATTTTCACTCTACAAGCAAACAGTTAATTGGTTGTTACAGTTGTGTTTTACTGATAACATTCATTTTAAATAAAGTGTATCTAAATCTCAAAACAAGAAATTAATATATTGCAACTGTCTAGTCCTTGGATGTAGTAGCTACATTAGCCTTTATTTTTTCCAAGTTTTCTAACTTTATTTTTATCTGGTTATCCTGAAAGTAAAACACTTTATAACCTAGGGTTACAATGCTTACTCACACTACTGTATCAATGGAGAATTAGTGTTGTCACCTTAAGGTGAGGCTCCAAACACTACACACTCTCATCTTCATATTATACAGAGGAGGGGTTCTGTGTTCTTTTGCGATAGCAGGAAAATGTAATTGTTAACGGTCAGCACAGGTAGAGATTACAGTTTTATTTACTTAGATAAGAGAACAAAACACCTTCAATGGTATATTTGATAAGTTAAAAGTGACCAAATAACAGAAGTTCATTGTTAGGGTTTACCCTTAAAAAGATATGTACTGACTACCCAATAAAACCTTCTACAGAACACATAAGGGTCACCATTCCAGAGAAAACTGCTGTTAAAGAGGGCTACTATGGCTATTGAATAATAAAATACAAATGTTAAAAGGAAAAAAACATAAATGTAATGTATATATCTAACTAGACAGGGCCAGTCACAGCCCATCTGTACTATGTGATTAGCGCTGGCCAATCACAGCTAATCAAAACAAAACATAATGAATGAATCGGTTTCATTCCATGAAATGCCTGCTTAAAGACATGTAATGTACCGCTATAAGCAATCATCATATGTAAAAAAAATTCCTAATCATGTCCCCAGAGTAGTACAATGTTATTATGGTAACATTATATTGCTCTGATCACAGTTAAAAAAGAATGGTAAAAAAAGACAAAAAAGTCATAAAAAAATTAAGAAATAGAATAAAATTGAAAAAAATGGTTGTTTTTTTTCACACTGTCGCCAGTCAGTGTGCCTAATCACTGACACACCAGTTATATGATAAAGTTGTACTGAACTGGTGACAGTATGTATAAAAAAGTGACTTTTTTATTTCTTTATTTTCCAAAAAAACAGGACAAAAAAATTACAACTTCAAAAAACTCACCATTCCTCTTACTAAATACCTTATACTGACAATTTTCCAATAGGGAGTCATTGGGGGGTATTTGTACCGTCCTGATGTTTTCTGGCCTCAACATTTTATAACAGAAACAAAGAAAAATGCATTTTATTTTCAAAATGTTCAGGGTTTTTTTTTTGTTGTTTATTTAGCAAAAAGTAAAAAAAACCAGCAGTGATTAAATACCACCAAAGGAAAGCTCTAGTTGTGTGAACAAAATGATGAAAATTATGTTTGGGCACATACATACTGTATATATAAATATATATATATACAGTATCTGTAACTAGCTGTCTTGTAAAAAGTTTTATTTAAACATAGTAAAAAAACAAACAAAACATACACAATATTTTAATTATACATCGGAAAAAAGGTCTGGGCTGCCCTGAGCACATGGCAGGATGGGCTGGAAGGCAAGAGAAGGATTAAAAATGGGTTAGGAATGGTTTGAAGATATGATTTAGGGATCAGGAAGGACGTGGCCAGAGCTTAGGGAATCCTTGAGGAAGAACAGACAGCATAGTGAGCACTTTGAAGACACATGCAGTGGGCAAGAATTCTACCTGTTTTTCATAGGATCCCAGGGTTTTGTATCAGCAGGATTTCAGGATGAATTCATCACTGGATCTGCTCCTGTAGCAGATTAGGGATCAGGAAGCTTCCCGGAAGATGAAGGGATTCAACAGCAGCTTGCTTCTCTGGGGGACAGGCCACATCAGATAAGGAGGAGGCCACCATCCCCACTCAACCGTTCTGATCCCCCACAATAGCAGAGGCATAGGGGCCCTTCACCAGAGAAGGATTCTCTAGCACTTCAGTCCCTTGCACTGTGCCTACATCAAGGCAGGGTGGAGCCTCACACACATGAGTGTCAAACAGACTATAAGGTCCAGCCAGGCTCCCAGTGGAGGAAGAGAACAGTTCCAGGGGTGCAGACTGGTGGATTCAGCCAGGGCAGGAAACTGAGACAGCACACAGGCTGGGTCTGTGCAAGATACAGTGAGGAGGAGAAGCCCACAGCTGCAGGGATGGAGAGAGGATTTGTTAACCCTTGCAGCACCTGGGAGTTTTAGTCTGCAGGGATAAGTCTGTTGATGTCTGCAAAGATGTCTTGCAGCAACTTGGTCATACAGGGTAATATGATACAGCTTGGTGGTCTGCATGGGACCACTTATGTTGAGGTTAGTGTGGCTGCCCAGACTAGAGGGTGGGTCAAGGGTTTCTCCTCTCTTTTGCTTAATTTTCAGAATACAGATAGAGGTTCCTGGTCAAGACTGCAGTTCCAGGGTTTCAGCAATGCCTCATCAGCCCCGCTGTGACTGGACGCATCCAGGCTATCAGGTCAAACATCCTCCAGTTCCTGCACAGGCAGAAAAATATGGGTATAAACACTGATGGGGTGTTGCCTGTGTCTACATCAACCAAAGAGGATGTTATGGCACCTACTGCTAGCCACTCATGAAAAGGATAGGGGTAAGGTTAAAGAAGATGATAAGCTAGTGTCCAAAATAACACATATTGTATGTGTGTTTTAGGGGTTCTTTGGGGAAAATGTTAAAAAAAATCTTCAGGACAAAATCTGGAACAGAGAATACATTGATATGTTTACCTTTTTCCACTGGAGGGTATTTTAATTGAAAGATGGGAAAAGAGTAAAGAGCATAGGAAGAAGAAAGATGAGGACAGACATAGATGTCGTCTGATACCTCACACATTTTATAACTGGATTCAGGCTTTTGCAATCCTGGGGATCATTATTGGTGAGAAGTCGCTAGAGCAATCCTCAGGCCCTTTTTTGTTATTTATACTCAATACTTAAAGCATATTGGACCTATAGAGGCAACACCTGGCTCCGCTATGATAAACAATTTCATCAGCAGATGTCTGTATTTCCATCCCAGGGTTGGGGTCATAAAGACTTATGCCTTATGGATATGATTAATGACAGCTACAAAAAGTACTCAGGGAGTAGCTGCTGGTGGCTCAACAGCTTTAGGGTTTTTATTCTCTGCTATTGCTGTCAGCGGAGGCAGTTCAGGTTCTGAATCATTGTCCTTGCACATAAAAGGAGTTTGCTGACACTACAACAAGGAAGCCTGCAAGTGGGGAGGAATTGCCATTTCAAGCATGAATGTTCCACATGTGGGTGAGGCAATCACCCTCTTTCCCATTGCTTCAAGAGCTCACAGGCTGGTAGTGAGCAGAGTAGCAATGCAACTGGAAAAGAGGAGGATGTCGGTGAGCATCGCCATTATACTATCTGTTTGAATGAGCATCATGATAGGATTATGGTTGACCTGCTTTATCATGGTTTTTATAGAGCCTTTCATATCCCAGGTCAGTCAATGGGTGCGGGATATGACTGTTCTATTTTACAGGTCGGTGTTGGAAAACCTTGTTGTTGTCAGGGAAAAGTCACAGAATGAAGTCTCACTGGGCAGGGTGGCCAGCCCTTTTCCTGTAGTAATCCTTCTAGTAATCTTAAGCTTTCCTCTTCAGGTGTTGTGCCCAATAAGGAGATGGGTAAGTTCAGAATGATTCATCCTTTTTCATACCCTAGAGGCTCATCAGTCAATGATGATATCACAATTATATGTGCTGTTTCAGGCAAGCTCTCCTCCCCAAAATTAGAAACACATCAATAAGAATTCACTTCACAAACAGTTTACAGATAAAATGTGCATATACAGTAAAAAGTAAATTCATAGGTTACTAGACTGTAAGAAAGCAAAAAAAAACTGAGCACTAAAATCGCAATAACATGAATAATGATAGATAGGGGAGCTTTTATCAACACTTTTTTTAAGTAGAAGTTGCAGCAAATTAAAAAAACAAGGGAAAAATGCATTAAAACATTTCATAGAAAGAAGAGACTCTTTTAAACTGTCCTGGTCAAAAACAAATGGGGACACCTTGTTATGGAAAAGGAAAAAGGAAAATGTGTTTGTGTGGGGTGGAACACATCAACGTAATCTTAAATATGCATTAACTTAAAGTTGAAAAGCACAAAGCTGGATAATTATCAGTAGGAGAAAAATAATAGCAGCTAAGAACATACTTCCAAGGTAAAGGCTCATGGGTGCAACAACATAAAGTATTTTGATCATGGAAATATCACATTTATTGAAACTTAAATGCATGAAACACACATTTGCACTATAATATGTGTATAATTATATTTTTTGACACAGGTATATGACTCACTACATGAGGGAATCCCAGATGTTGATTTTAAACTCAATAAAAACAGCATTCAGTGTGCACATGATATTATACTGTATTGTATTGCTCTGAGAGTGAACATTTTAACTAAAATACTTGCCCTATATCTGGCTATGTGTTGCTAAGAATATGCTTACAGGGTGAGAGAAGATAGATTTCTCTCACAATTGTCATGTATCTTTCATACTTCAGAAAATATCTGCTCACATGCCCTCTCTTAACTGATGGGTAATTCTCAAGTAGAAAAAGAACACAGACTGATGCTAAAACAGCCCCTGAGAATGACAAATCCTAACTATGATTATCATTGCCCTACTTACAGGTATACACTGTGGGTCCTTATGTATTGGAAAAACCCCTGCTTGCTGCTTCTTGATGAAGTATCCCACAAAATGTGCATTCTATGAGGTGAATAGCAATGCATGCAAATGAATGCACACATATCCCTACATTTTCTGTCCTCTTTTAGACATGTGATAAACTTAATTTTTATATCTTTTGATTCACTAACCCAGAATAAGCATCTTTGGAGATCCTATGAAGTAGTGTCCCTAGCCTAAATTTAGTAGTGGGTTATAATCCTTCCTGAGCATGGATTGTTAGTTTTCCCTAAGCTCAGGTTGTCCCTATACTCAATGTTATGGTTTGCCTCTTCCTGCTGTTGGTGGTTTTCTCTGGCAATAGTGTAAGGTGATTCAATAGCAGGAGTTGTTCATATTTATGTCTTCCTGGCAAATCACTAGGAGGTTTATTGCCAGTGATGCATTTTGAGAATGGTGAAAAATATTTGGGAATGACCCTGGCAAGTTCTAGTGCCTACCAGATTCTGAATGGTGAGGATCTGTGTGTAGCTATGTTTATTTTCCTCCCAGGCCTGCTGCCTAAAAAGGGTGTACTGTGCTGCAGATACCCAGGCTAAGGGCCTGAAGCTTCCTGCTGTCCTGCTAAAGGGTATCTATCCAGAGGAAGTGGATCAGGAAGGTATTTGCCTGGATTGGAGCACCAGGGATGAAAAACCACCTGCTGAAGTGTGTCCTGCAGAGCTGGGTAGAAGCTACTGCTGGTGGACATTGGAAGGAGTTGTAGTGGCTCATCCAAGGGATACTTGTACTGTATAGCAGTCATTCTACAGTCTGAATAGCACAGTGCACCAATCTAGTTTAACCACTTCCCGACTGCCTTGCGTACATTTACTGCTGCAGAGTGGCGCTGCAGTGCGAATTGCCGTTTATAAAAGGCAGCTTGCTAGTGCGCGACTAGTGGCCGGGAGTGTGCCACCTGCAGCACACTCTCATGCCCACCACACTCTGCAGCAGTGTGGCCGCGTGTCTAGTGGACTCTATATCCGCGTGCTACCCGCAATGACCTGGCAGAGAAGAAAAACAGTGAACTGCTGATTTGAACACTGCATTTCCCTGCTCTGTCAGGCGGCATGTGAGAGATCTACTGATCCCTGTCACTGGGATCAGTTAGATCTCTTATGCCCCTGGCAGCCCAGCCCCCTCACAGTTAGAACACACCTAGTGAACACAATTAACCCCTAGATCCCTTCACTGCCAATGACATTTACACAGTAATCAGTGGATATTTAAATTTCTGATTGCTGTATAATTGTCATTGGTCCCAAAAAAGTGTCAAAAATGTCTAACATGTCCGCTGCAACATCACAGTCCCGATAAAAATCACAGATCACCACCATTACTAGTAAAAAATAAGAAAAATAGTAAAAACGCCATTAATTAATTCTCATGCTTTGTAAACATGGCAACTTTTGCACAAACCAATCAATAAACGCAGATCATGTTTTTTTACCACAAATATAAGGAGTATATATATCAGCCAAAACTGATGAATAAATTAGCTTTTTTATTTTTTTTTTGGATTTGCATTTTAGCAAAAAGTAAGAAATATTGTTTATTTTTTCAAAATTGTCGCTCTTTTTTTGTTTATAGCAGTGATCAGAAATGAAGCAGAGGTGATCAAATACCACTAAAAGAAAGCTCTATTTGTGGGAAAAAAGGACACAAATTTAATTTGGGTACAACGTTGCACGTGCAATTTTCAGTTAAAGCGACGCAGTACCGAATCACAAAAAAGTGCTCTGCTCCTTATGTGGGAAATCCTTCCGGTCCTTAACCTCCCTGGCGGTAATCCCGAGTGTGGCTCGGAGTGGAATTTCAGTACCATTAGCGGTAATCCCGAGCCACACTCGGGATTGCATTGCTGGATCCAGGCAGCGCTACTCACCTTATCCCCTGGATCCAGCGATGTCCCCCCGCCGTGTCTGCGGGCTGTGTCCGCCGCCAGATGACTCCTGTGTGCCGGGCTCCGTTCCCTGCGAGCGTCGCATCGCACGGGGACGGAGACCGGCGGGAAATTCAAAAAGTGAAACACACACAGCACATACAGTACACTGTAATCTTATAGATTACATTACTGTATGAAAACATTTCACATCCCCTTTGTCCCTAGTGGTTTGCCCAGAGCCCTGCATGCACTTTTATATTATTTATGTCATTCTTTCTGCCTGGAAACATGAGAATGTCCATAGCAACCAAAAAGTGTCCCTTTACATCAAAAGTGGTTTTTGAGCGGCTAGAAAACACCGATAGTAAATAAGAATCATTTGCAGAATTGAGTGATACTGATTTTTGGGGAAATTTATCATCAGAAACGGAAAGTGACGACAGCGACAATTCTGCAACTGAGCAAATTTCAGTGTTTTTGGTTTGATTACATTATTGAATACATTTTATTACTATTACGTTATTATTTTTGATAATTATTTTTAGTTATGTATTATATTATAATTTATGATTTCATTTTTCAAAGTTTATCATACCCAGGATGTCTACTAGACTCTTGTTTGGACAGATTTAAGTGAGTTATTCCTAAGAATTACAGTAAAAAACGCCAAATTTTCATGCAAAATAATCGTACCACTTTCAGCACCAAAAATCTGAAATAATCATACCGCCAGGGAAGTTAAGTGGTTAAAAGTTATTTTTCAATATTGACTGTGTAAAAATTCAGAGTACATTTTTTTATTATTCGGTGCCCTAATTCCTGTCTCCTTGAGTTTATTGGTCTTATAATAAATGTGGCTAAACTGTTTTAAAATGACTAGCATGCACTTATTTTCCACAGCACAAAAATCAAGGATTCCTTTCTGAGCCACCTGAGGATCCCTAACTGCCTTCAGGAGGGTAAATGGGGGCCACATGTCCTTATATTGTCAGGCTTCCTCCTGATGTGACTTGCTGCATACTTGTTTCAGGTAAGTGTCTCTGAAGAGGGCCAGTACAAAAGCCAGACAAATAGCAGTTTTAGAAGCAGGTAGGAAATGGCAGCCCACCATTTACCCTTAGAAAACATGTCTCTTAATTACAACTTGCAAAATTCTCAAACTGCCTCTTTCATTAAATCATTTATTGGACCAATTCAAACTGTAGATTAACACTTTATGGTTTCTATGTCTCTCTACTTGGCATGGTGGTTTAGCCATTAATGAATTGCATGAATTATTTGGTAGCCCACCTGACCCGTATACATACTTAGATGGGAGAACTAATGTCAGTTTACCAAGCAGGTTAACCCAATCATACAAAACGTTCTGTAATACCATATACAGAAGGTGAATAGAAACTGTAAAGGAAACATTGATTATACACGAACACCTATTCTGTCAAAAATTGGAATTCCCATCATTTTGTAGAAATTTCTGCTCCTTTCCTGTAGCATCTCTGGGACAAAAAGTGAATAGGAATCATCTAATCTGACAGAAATTGTAACCTTCCCTACTCTAAATCTAACAAGAAAAATGGTTTTGGCTATGTCTCAACTTAAATTGTGTAGCTTGGATTACTGTTCTGTAGCTGCTATTTGTTTCTTTGGACACACTGGGGTTTATTCACTTAAACTGAAGAGTTCAACATCTGGTGCAGCTCTGCAAAGAAACCAATAAGATTTCAGTTTTGTTTTTCAAAGCTTAATTCAACATGCTGAAGTTTGAAGTTTATTGGCTACCATGCAGAGCTGCACCAGATTTTTCTCTCTCCAGTTTTAGTAAATCAACCCATTGGGTACCACTGACATTTGTAATGTTGCAGGCAAACAGGTCAAACACGCTTCTATTGTGTTTTACATTCAAATACATGGGTTTGAAAATCACTACGTAGAAATGCAAAATGTAGCTTATCAATTAAAGCCTGTGTTTATCACCCCCTATTCTGATGCTACATTTTATACAGTTGCCTGGTTCTCAAAAAATTACAACAATGACTGCAATATTGGGTGTCCCATTGACTGAAACAGCGAGGGCTGTTGATGCCTGCCTAGAACTGATAATATTAATGTCATGTTGGCCTGAATAAAAATATGAATTTGTTAAACATAACCTTTACTTCTGGATTTTAACATTAAAATACAAGGTGTGTGTTGGCGAGGCAAAACAGCAAATGTGTAGTTTTTTTTTTTACTTAACCCTACCAGTGCCAAATAATAAAAAAAATTGATTATCAGATAGGTATAATTTTTTGAATAACAGATTCTTTGGGCTGGGTATCTAGTTTGCATGTCAGGAGACTGTGACCGGATCTCAATGGAGCCGGTTCACACAGCTCCGGGACGGCTGCAGAGTGAATTGTACACGAGTCCTGTTTGTCTTCTGGTCCATTTCAGCCAAAAATTCAGAACGAAATCGGACCTGAAATGGTGAACGGGTACGCACGGGACCCCTGCTGTGAGCCACTCTGTACAGCAGTGTGAACCCAGCCTTAAGGATCATTTTTATTAACCACTTGACCTCCAGTCAAAATATATTCCCCTTCATGACCAGGACATTTTTTGCAATACGGCGCTGCATTACTTTAACCATGTGCCGATCAGCCTATGCCTTTTTACAGCAGCAGGTGGGCTCATTCCCGCAAAACGCTGTCATGGTACATTGCTCATGAGAACGTGTGGTCTGAGGTGCTCGTGCATGCTCACTGACTAGTGCGGAAGCCAATCAGTGAGTGGGACGGACTCGATGTCCACCGGCCACCTGCAATCGCTCCTGAGACAGGCAGAATGGGGATCTGCGAGTGTTAACAAAGCAGATCCCCATTCTGACAGGGGAGTTGAGAGAGATTGTCTGTTCCCAGTGATAGGGAACAACAATCTCTCCTCCTCCAGTCATTTAAGCTCCAATACAGTTAGAAACACCACAGTGGGAACACACTTAACCCCTTGATAGCCCCTGGTGTTAACCCCTTCCCTACCAGTGACATTTACACAGTAATCAGTGGCTATTTTTAGCTCTGATCACTGTATAAATGTCACTGGTCCCAAAAAAGTGTCAAAAGTAAATCTGTCCGCCGCAATGTCGCAGTCCAAAATCGCAGATCGCTGCCATTACTAGTAAAAACAAAATTAATAAAAATGTCATAAATCTATTCCCATAGTTTGTAGACGCTATAAATTTTGCGCAAACCAATCAATATATACTTATTGAGATTTTTTACCAAAAATATGTAGAAGAATACATATTGGCCTAAACTGTGGAAGAAGGGGCGTGATCAGGAAGGCTATCGGGCCAGATGCGTTGGCACAGAGCTCCGCTGCCAAGGCAGTGGAAATCATCCTGTGCACTCATACTTCAGCCTCTAAACCCTACTTGAGGGCACAGATTGATCCCCTACCTCATGCAGATGCACAAAAAGAACCAAAAGGAGTCTAAAGGACAAGAAGGGATTTCAGTTAAACCCAACAGGATGAAGTCGCAAGTGGTGAGCTCTTCCAAGATGGCATCGCAGCTAGAGGATTCAACACAAGCTCTCACTGTCCAAGCTAACTTTGATGCCCTAATGCTGGCAATAACGGGCTGCCAGTCTTTCCTTAGGGCAAAGATAGACTCTCTGCAGATGGAGATGGGCCTGGTTCACAGGGATATTGATAAGATCTGCCATCGGGTGACGGAGGTGGAGTGCCAAACAGGGGACATGGAAGATGTGGTGAGAGATCACACAGCCACCCTCCACTCAGTCCAGGTGCGTCTGAAACATCTGGAGTCACGGGCCGAAGAAGCCAAAAATAGAAATAGACGCAATAACCTCAGGATCCTGGGCCTACCTGAGGGAGTGGAGGGCCGTGACATACAGCCTTTGCTGAATGCCTCCTCCACACCCTCTTCCCTCAGGTGGCCTTTTCACCCCATTTCATGGTGGAACGTGCGCACAGGATGCCCTCGACTCGTGGGGTCCCAGGTATGCCGCCGCGCACATTCATCTTCAAACTGATGAACTTTAGAGTTTGAGACTTAATTCTCAGAGAGTCCCGGAAGATGGAAGACGTCTGCCATGAGGGCCCGAACCTCATGTTCTTCCCTGACTTCTTGGTGGATACGCAGCGGCTTCGCAAGTCATTCGACTATGTCAGACAATCCTGCGTGCTAAAAATATTAAATATGCTATTCTGTTCCTGGCTCACCTATGGGTGGTAGATGGAGAGAACACCCACTTCTTTACATCACCAGAGGAAGTAGCCCAATGGGTGAATACTTTGCCTCACTAGACACGCTGCTATTCTCCACTTCCCCTTCCGCTTCCTCATCTTGGAAATTGCCATGAGACAATTGTTGTAATGGATGCCGTACTAACCCCTGAACCCCCAAGTGAGTACTGTTTGTTACTTTCTTGCTTTGCTCCGCCATTACGGTGGCAAAGATGTTTGCTGCATCACTTGGGGAGGGAAGAGGGGAGCTTGTCCCATGGGAACCTAATTGGGGAATCTGTCGGGCACCATACTTGCTATTAGCCTTGCTGACTCTTCGGATCCCCGAAGCCTGATGTACAGTTCTAATCGGTGGTAAGTGGCAAACAACCACCTCGTGTTGTTGGCTTATTATTTTAGGGTGAGATTGCTGACTCTCATGGACTGCCACATGTGCAACACTGCCCTGTGATATATCATAAACTATTTGCTGATAGCCTGTATTACTTCCATGCGGGACTGTTGCTGGGGAAGGTTACACCTGGATGTTCTCTTTCACCTCCAGACAGTGCTTGGTGGTGCTCTTGCGGGGCTCTGAGGCTCTACTTCTTATTAACCTGTTCATTTGGATAAGCATTCTACTGCTGTCCCTGCAGAACATTTGGAGGTATACGGATCCACCTGCTATATTCCTCCTCCTGCATTCTGTGTTCCTGAGCATGGATAAGGATTTGTTTCACCCTTTTGGGGGGGTAAAACGCAGCTGCAAAATGTGTCTGAGACATTTTGTTTACAACTAAGTATGTGCCCCCGGCTTCGGCCGGGTGAAGAGGTTGATAATTTTATATGTTCCACCCTGTTGGTGGCTCCTATACTGTGTGCCTGAAGCACTGTGTGCCTGACAGTGTGTTCGCCTACTTAACTTAAGTACATGTCCCTAGGTGGCTTTTAGCCAGGTTAAATTTTGGAATCCAAATGCATTCAAGTTGGAATGAGTGCATAGGGTGGGGGGGGGATTGGGGGTATTCAGCGGAAATGTATGGGGTGTTTGAATGTTATATTTGCTTTCATGTTTTTCTTAGAAGGAATGTATTTGATATATTTGCTGCAGGTCTTACAGATATGGTTGGTGGCTTCTGGTACTGGGCTTCAACTTTTAAACCTACAGGGGGTCCAGATGCGGGTACATGGATGGGTTTTACACTCCCCCACTTATATACATGGCCCCTCTCACCTTAGTTTTGTGGAATGGTAGGGGATTCAATTCTAAAATTAAGAAGACCATAGTCTTCAATTATTTGAGAACCTATAGCTCAGATATTTGCATACTGCAGGAGACGGACTTGGTGGGGAGTAGAGTGCTTGGCTTGAAAAAAACATGGGTGGGTCAATATTACCATTCTACATACTTTACCCATGCCAGAGGGGTTAGCATACTGATCCAAAAGACTACTCCCTTTGATCTACTGGATCTTCATCTGGACCCAGAGAGCCACTTTGTTTTGATACATGCTGTTATTGATGGCCTCCCCATGGTCCTGGTAGGCTTATATATACCTCCCCCGGCCACGGTTGCTTTCCTCTCCAAGATAGCACAGCTTGTGGCTGGTTTTCCGGTCGCTGCGGTGGTTTTGGCTGGAGACTTCAACATGGTCCCTTCTCCCAGATTAGACAAGCTGACACCAGATGCAGCCTTGGACTCACTGATTTCGAGGTGGGCTGCTGCATTCGGTCTCACGGATACCTGGAGGTGAAATAACCCGCACACCAGAGGGTACACATGCAACTCTGCTACATATGCAACCATGTATTGCATTGATCTGCTCTATGTCAGCGGCCCTGTTCTGGACAGGGTTAGTGAGGTCTCTATTCTTCCGAGAGGTATTTTGGATCTTGCCCCTGTTCTCCTGCGCCTACAAATTAGAAATGACCCAGCTGATGCTCTTTGGAGACTCTCAAGATACTGGGTGTCAGATGAGTGGGTGGAACCGGTGGTGGACTCAGCAATTGTAGCTTATTGTGTGGCTGATTCTCCTGGAGAGGCTGTGGCCTCCACCTGGGAACAATATCCGTGGTCAATACCAGTCCGCCATAGGTTTGGCCCACAAATCCTCCTGAGAGGCGCTTGAACAGGCTGTGACCGTGGTTTAGAGATTGGAGAACCGGTATATAGGACCAGGGATGAGGGGCACAGGGTGGACTTATCTGTGGCATTGCAGGAGGTTCAGCTTCTTAGAGTCTCTGCAGCAAAAAACAATTCATTTTTCGGTCACAGGGGATATTGGAACAGGAGAAGTGGAACCGGGAGTATCCTGGCATGGCTGTCTAGGGAACATACAACATGCGCATGTAGCAAATATCAGGGGAAATATGGGCGGTTGCTGTCGGATCCTGCTATGTTTCATACTATGAGGATCTTTATTCCTCTAGAGTTGGATACACCCCGGAGGAGCTGAACTCTTTTCTGGGGTCTATCCAGTTCCCTGAGTTCTCCGAGGAGGCTCGTCGAGGACTCAATGCTCTGCTTACCCTGAGGGAAATCCAAAATGCAATAGCCTCCATGCAGATAGGTAGAACCCTGGGAGAGGATGGCATTCCGTCCAAATTTTTCAAAATGCATAGTGCCTCCCAGGCTATCAAATTCCGAGAAGTATTGGCAACCTACCTGAAAAACTCCCAGCTGCCACCACAGGGGCGGATCCAGAGCATAGTCTCTGGAGGGGCACTACCAGAAAATAAGATGTTGCTTACAGACCTGTATTTAACTCATCATACAGTCCTAACCATGCTTAAAACAAATGCACTCTGGATTTTTTTTTGCATGTGTGCTTTTGATGCTTTCCAGTGCGTTTTTTATGCGTTCCAGTACATTTTTCCCCCTCTTTTTTTATTCACCTTAAATAAAGACATGTGTGTTTCGGTGCATTTTTAGTGTGTTTAGGTGCGTTCCCGTACAGTTCAGTGCAGAAAAAATGCAGCATGTTCTACCTTTTTCCTGGAACTGGAACTCACTGAAATGCACTGAAACTGCCCGCATTGGTGTGAACTATGCCATTGAAAACCATATAACCTACTATTAATGCGTTTTTGATGCATAAAAAAATGCACTGGACTGCATGTGGTGTGAACTGACCCTTAAAGTGTTAAACATGCATCCCCATGCCAGCATACATTTATTCAGTGGCAGCTGGTGAAATTTTAAGATGGGGGGGCGCCAGACCCTGCCCTTCCTTTTTGACCCCTCCCACTTCTCATAAGCACCATCCCTTATAGATTCCACCCATTGTGTCAGTTGAGTATACAGCCCAGCATCATCAGATAGGGTGCTCAGCATCACTAGATAGGGTATACAGCATCACCAGATAGGGAAATATACAGCATCACCAGAGGAGTATATGCAGCATCACCAGAGGAGTATATGCAGCATCATCAGAGGAGTATATAGCGCATCACCAGAGGAGTATATAGCGTATCACCAGAGGAGTATATAGCGTATCACCAGAGGAGTATATAGCGTATCACCAGAGGAGTATATAGATATCATCAGAGGAGTATATAGATATCATCAGAGGAGTATATAGATATCATCAGAGGAGTATATAGCATATCACCACAGGTGTCTGTGTAATTATTATAATGATGATTGGTAATTGTAATATGCAGCATAGAGGGGGTTAATGTACTCACTGAAGCATTAGTGACCAGTGATAATTTAACCCCTTTGTGCTGCATTAGTGTCAGAGTTAATAAACCCCTTCATGCTGCAGCATAAAAGGGGTTAATTAACACTGAAGGTGCCACTGGTCACTAATGCTTCAGTGAGTACATTAACCCCCTCCATGCTGCATATTACAATTACCATTGTAAATTGAATTAACCCCCCCTCTTCCCCAAAGCATTAACCATTTCAGCCAGTTCACCACACAGCTAAGACAAGGTGTTACTGTTAGTTAAGACACTGTTGTGTTAAGTGTGTTACGTAATTAAGTGATCAATCACTTACATGTCCTATAGGCAGCATCTTGTGTTCAATTGCCCGCGCTCCCAGCCTCTGAATCATGACGTCAGGCCAGCCGGAACTAGGAGGCTCCTGTCGGGTGGAGATCACTCCACCTCACAGAGAAGTGACTGCTTAGAAAGGCAGGATCACGCTGGAAACACTCACAACGCTCTGCTGCAGCTCTGCCAGTGTCTGACATACGACGACAGTGTGTAGCGGCGGCCCCAGTGTCACCACAGTCCCCACCCCCATAGCACCGCCACTGCAGACCTGGGCCCCTCTAAATAAACTGATGGGGCCCAGGGAATATATTTTAGGCCACCTGGGAGCCGCGAGGAGCCAGGGAAAGTATAAAATAGTCCCTGCAGCCGCATTTACATCATGACTTTCGGCACGTAAATCAGGTGAGGTGGCGGAGGGAGAAAGCCTTGGAGTCGGTAATATTTTCTGGGGGGGGCAATGGCCCCGTTGCCCCCCCGGATCCGCCCCTGTGCCACCATATATGTCCCGTGCAATAATAGTGGTCATACCCAAGCCAGGGAAAGACCCTGAATTGTGCTTGTCCTATAGGCCCATATCTCTGTTGAATGTGGATGCTAAAATACTTACCAAAGTGCCGGCAGTCCGTCTCAACAAAGGAACTGATATCAACCTTAGGCGGCTGTTCACAGTGATTGACAGAATGGGCAGGAAGCGGGGCTCAGAGGTGATCACCTCTTTAGAAGCTGAAAAAGCTTTTGACTTGGTGGAGTGGGAATATTTGTGAATGACGTTGCAGAAATTTGGATTTGGGTCGGTTTTCATTTCGTGGCTGCAACTTCTATATGATGAGCCCACAGCACAGGTCCATACAAATGGACTGCTTTCTGCGCCCTTCCCACTCCACCGAGGTACAAGACAGGGATGCCCCCTCTCCCTGGCGCTTTTTGCCCTGGCCATTGAACCACTGGCGATACTGCTTAGGGACACACCTTCAGTTGCTGGCATATCAGTTCCCCCACTGATAGAAAAAGTATCCATTTATGCAGACAACACGCTTTTATACCTTAATGATGCCCGCCAATCCCTACAAGCTGCACTGGAGGTTATTGATATCTTTGGAACATTTTCCGGTGTTTCCCCTAACTGATGCACCACCTCCCAATTATTTACCAGCTCCCCTTCAATGGGTGGATAGATTTAAGTACTTAGGGATTTTTATACAACAAGATATCTGCAAATACTGGGAAGATAATGTCCATCCAGTGTTCCAGAAGTTTTTACAAAAAAAAATACAATACATGGAAAAACTTGCCACTTACACCAGTAGGGAGATTTAACCTAGTTAAAATGTCCTTTCTCCCCAAGTTCCTATATTTATTTAGACCCATTGGTCTTGGTGAGGTGGTGGTTCACCCAAGATGCATCAAATCCTGCTGTAAACCTTGAGGCCGCCATGGTGGAATCCTATTCTGAGCTTGCTAACTTTGTGTATAGAGGACCAAGGTCTAGTCACCTAGCTACCACTCCCATGAATACAACAGCTTTGGTATGGAGGCAGGATTCATTGTACTTGGCTGGCCTGGGGATGTTCTCCCCTTACTCCCCACTCTGGGGCAATCCTTCCCTGAGACATCTGTGCACAGTCCTGGATCCGCAGATATGGGCCAGATATAGGGTCAGGACGTTGCGCGATATTATACCGACAGGTCATTTACTCACATTTGCTGAGTTAAAAAACAAATTTTAGCTGCTACCATGGATGTACTTCAGGTACCTGCAGCTACAACATGCTGTGAGTGCGCAATTCCCTGGCCCCATCACTCTTAAATCCCATTCTGGGGAGCAGATTCTCACAGCCTGAAACATTGACAGGACACTTTCCTCCATCATCCTCAGACTTACATGTGGGGGTGGGGGGGCGGAGAGGGCATTCCAGGCCCGGAGACGCGACATCCCAAACTTGACAGAGGAGGACTGGACTGAGGGCCTTCACCAGTGCATCCCCTTGTGATCTCCGCCGGAGATAAATTTGTGCAGCTAAAGTTTCTTCACAGGGTGTACTATACACCACAGAGGCTTTTGGTTATTTATCACAACAGAGATGATATATGCCCGAAGTGCGGAAGAGAAGTGGGCAATTTTGTTCACATGGTGTGGCTGTGCCCCCTGGTTCAGGGTTTTTGGCAGGCGGTGGTTGCTGACATGGGCTGGATAAGTGGAGTGTCCCTCACCCTTGACCCTCTAGTTTTACTACTGGGGATAACGGATAATCTACCCACCAATACCCATAAAAAGCTTTTTATATTCTATGTGGTATATTATGTCAAGAAAACTAAATTGCTTAAGTGGAGTGCATCTGGCCCTCCCATGGTGTCTGCCTGGAAAACATTGGTGAATGACACCTTGAAGATGTATAAGTTGACTTATATGGGACGGAACTGTCCAAAAAAATTTCAAAAGATCTGGTCAGCATGGGTGGAGACGAGACACCTCAAGCTATAAACAGCCTGCATTACTGTCTGACCTCCCTGTGTCCTTCGCTATCCCCCTAGACCACAGGCCCTCTTTTTCCCTCTAAATCTCTTATTACTTCGCTTTGCTCCTCGCCCACCTGTCTCTCGCCCCCTCCTTTTCCACCCATGCTTTCTCCTCCCCCCCCATCTAGATTTGTCTATTTATTAGACTCAGTTTTTTGTCTTACTCCTGTGGGGGCAGAAAAAACTAGGCTCGGCCGAGCCCCATAGTTTGATGGTTTAGTGCTCCAATGTTCTACTCTGTAATTTATAAACCTTGATGTATCTGTATAGATCCGAATCTAAAACATTGCAACATAAGACAATGTGTTTTGTATTAACTGAACTTGCTGTTAAGTAACCTACTGCTGTTACCTCAATAAATATTCCTTCTGTCAAACTGAGGAAGAAATGTGTTTTTTTTTTTACTTTTTTTGGATATTTATTATAGCAAAAAGTAAAAAATATTTATTTTTCAAAATTGGTGCTCTTTTTTTGTTTATAGCACAAAAAATAAAAAGAGGTGGTCAAATACCACCAAAAGAAAACTCTATTTGTGGTAAAAAAAAGGACGTCAATTTTGTGTGGGTACAACGTCGCATGACTGCGCAATTAAAGTGACGCAGAGCCGAATCGCAAAAAATGCTTTGGTCAGGAAGTAGATAAATCCTTCTGGGGCTGAAGTGGTTAACTGACAATTGCGCAGTCGTACAATGCTGTACCCAATGTATGTAATTTTTCCCCAAAAAATAGAGCTAAATGCATTTTTTTTTTGTTCTTTTGCACGATAAACCAAAAAGACTGACAATTTAAAAAAAACAATATTTTTTACTTTCTGCTATAAACACATCCAATAAAAATATAAAAATAAATAATAATGTGCTTAGGTTACAAAGACAATAAGCGGACAACAGCTAGCATAAATTGTGGGCAACAATATACAAATTTAAAGTAAAGAAATGCAGCACTTAAAAGTCCATAAAAGCAAAAGAAATGTCCATCAATCCCCAGAGGCACCCCATAGGTGAATGAATCTTGACTAAAAAGATGAACAGTGATCTTCCACCAGCACCACAGTAAGCCAAGCCTCTCATCCTTACAACTGGACCACTAGCTTATAGGTGGTCAAAAACACCAAAACATCAATCCACCATGGACATGGATCCAGGCATCACTCGTCAAGTTGAAAGGTGTAAAAACAAAACCACTTCATAGTGAAGTATATCAAAACTATTTGAATTTATTAAAACCATCTATATACTCACAAAGTAGTAGATATAAACAGGCATGTCATATGAAAAGTTCCTGATGGTTTCAAACCGACAAGATGGCCACGATCCTCATGCACAGCAATGCCACGCATTAGTCTGAGTTTTTGGATGCGTGGCGTTGCTGTGTATGAACCTAACCTAAGTCTCATCAACTTAATACTGTTAAGAAGAATGCCTGAAATATTTTTGCTGATCCAACTTCGCAGCTGGGTCAGTTTATTTGAGTCTTGACAGGGTCACCAAACTGCTTTCATCTGTCCTTTACTCTATGCCTTCCGAAAACCTCTTCTCATATACCGTTGCCTAAGTATACAAATGTTGCTAGGTTATCTGCCCACAGCTTTCATGGCCAATTAGTGCATAAAAGCACATTCATTCTATCACCAATATGTTAATTATATGCATTTGTACCTCATTAAATATATACATACATTAGACATATGGTACATACCGATTATAGGAGCAACATTAGAGCAACATAAATCTATCTCTCCTTATATTAATATTGAAGTGGTGTTGTTTGCATTGTATGAATAAATGTCATGGATTGATTATATTTAGGAGCATTGGTAGGCTGTGAATGAGATATGTTTACACTGTTCAAACTGATTTTTTTTAAAAGATACCCAGAATATGATGCAGCATAGAACACAATAGTTATCTCTGTATGGATACGTAAAAATGTTTGAATATTTTCAAATGTTTTTTGACCTACAGTGTTCCTTGTTATAGTTCTTTGACAACCACGCATTCTCATCTCCCAAAGCCAGCGGAGAGCAAAAAATAAAAGAATTAACTGGTCTGTAAAGAAAAAAAAGCTGTGTGGACCCGTCAAAGTCACAAAATCATCTCTTTTTCAATTACAGGGTTCCCTCTTCCATGTTAAACCTTGCGCGCTTAATACCACAGTCTATTTGAATTTATTAAAATCACATCTATATACTCACACAGTAGTAGATATAAACTATGGCACAATACTATGGCATTTTTTGTTGCTTTTTGCAGAAACGCAGTACAGTTCATTGAACAGGATTTCCTATGGGACATGTTTACATCTATGCTTTTCTCACCCTCTGCATTTTTGGAAAGGATGAGGAACTTCTTTAAATGCAAAATTGTGCTTTTTTGGTTCAATAGACTTCAATGGAGAAGCTGCAGAAAAGCATGTAGTGCTTTTTTGCCGCAATTTTGTGGCAATTTTATTGCAATTTTGCCACTATTTGCTTTTGTATCACTGTATATCACTGTGCCCATATGTGATGCCTGCCAGTGCCATCCCTAACAGTGCTATATGCACCAGTGCCCACCAGTGCCATGTACCAGTGCCACCTATCAGTGCCCACCTGTGCCACCTATCAGTGCCCATCAGTGCCCAGTGCCACCTATCAGTGCCCTTCAGTGCTGCTTATGAGTGTCCATCAGTGCCTCATATCAGTGCCCATCAGTGCTGCTTATCAGTGCCACCTATCGGGGCCCATCAGTGCTGCATATATGTGCCCCATCATCAGTGCCCCCTTATCAGTGCCACCTCATCAGTGCCAATCTGTACTGCCTCATCAGTGCCCGTCAGTGTAGCCTCATCAGTGCCCATCAGTGTAGCCACATCAGTGCCCATCAGTGAAGGAGAAAAATGTACTTATACAACTTTTAGTGAAAGAAACAAAGAAAAACTTTTTTTTTACAACATTTTTGAAATTTTTTTATTTGTAGTGCAAAAAATAAAAACCGCAGGGGTGAACAAATACCAACAAAAGAAAGCTCTATTTGTGGGAACAAAATGATAAAAATGTTGTTTGGGTACAGCGTCGCATTTGTCATTCAAAGCGCAACAGCGCTGATAGCTGAAAATTGGTCTGGGCGGGAAGTGGTTTAAGTGCCTGGTATGGAAGTGGTTATTAATCTGCCCAACTAAGAATTGGCCAAAAGAAAAGCATAAAAAGGAATGACTGTCACATTGGCTGTGCCCTCAAACAAACTGTCAGCCCCGGAAGAATTTCCCAGTTTAGGACCAGAGCACTTTTTGCGATTCGGCACTGCGTCGCTCTAACTGACAATTGCGCGGTCGTGTGAAGCTGTACCCAAACAAAATTTGCGTCCTTTTTTTCCCACAAACAGAGCTTTCTTTTGGTGGTATTTGATCACCTCTGCCTCATTTCTGATCACCGTTATTAACAAAAAATGAGTGACAATTTTGCAAAAAAAACAATATTTCTTACTTTTTGCTAAAATACAAATCCAAAAAAAAAATATAAAAAAATTTTTTTATTGGTTTTGACCGATTTATATTCTTCCTCATATTTTTGGTAAAAAAATTGCAATCAGCGTTTATTGATTGGTTTGCGCAAAAGTTGCCGCATTTACGAATGATGAAAATTAATTTTTATTTTTTCTTCATATTTTACTAGTAATGGCTAGAGTTGAGTGGACACCTGGATGTTTGGGTTCGGCCAAACTTCGCGAAAAAGTTAGAGTTCAGCCCCAAACTTGACCCGAACTTGACCCCGAACCCCATTGAAGTTAATGGTGACCCAAACTTTTGGGCACTAAAATGGCTTTAAAAAAGTCCTGGAAAGGGCTAGAGGGCTGCAAAAGGAAGCAAAATGGGGGTAAGAGTAGGACAAGTGGCCTGCAAACAAATGTGGATAGGGAGATAACTTTAACCCTACCGTGCTAAACACACATTCAGACAATACACTGGCTGCAGGGCAGGCCAGCACCTCCAAGGCATAAAGGGCAAGCTCAGGCCATGTGCCCAATTTGGAGACCCGGAACTTGAATGGGGCAGACCCATCAGTCAGTATGTGTAGGCATGTGCACACATACTGTTCCACCATGTTGCTGAAATGCTGCCTCCTGCAAAGACATTGCCTATCAGCTGGTGGTGCTACTTGTTGTGGCGTGCTGCTGACAAAGCTTTTCCACATTTCGGCCATGCTAACCCTGCCTTCTGAGGTGCTGGCGGTGCCACAGCTGCGTTGGCGACCTGTTCCTCCTTCTCTGCCTTCGGCTTTTGCTACCACTGAGCCCCCGGTGTTTTTAGGAATGGCCTCAGCAGTGCGTCTACCAGCGTGCGCTCGTAGTGGCGCATCTTCCGATCACGCTCCAGTGAGGGAATTAAGGACGGCATGTTGTCCTTGTGATGGGGATCCAGCAGGGTGGCCACCCAGTAATCAGCACAAGTCACAATGTGGGCAACTCGGCTGTCATTGCGCAGACACTGCAGCATGTAGTCGCTCATGTGTGCCAGGCTGCCCAGAGGCAAAGACAAGCTGTTCTCTGTGAGAGGTGTATCATCTGTGTCCTCCGTATCCCCCCAGCCATGCTCCAGTGATGCCCACAAGCTGCGTTGGGTGCCACCCTGATGTGAACACAGTTCCTCCTCCTCCTCCTTCTCATCATCCTCGTCCTCCTCATCCTCCAGAACTGTGCCCTGGCTTGAAAATTTTTTACCTGGCCTATGCTGGTTCAGGAACCCACCCTCCGAGCCATTTGTGAATGACTGGCCTGATAACTGTTGAAATGAGTGCCACATCCTCTTCCATCATCGCCCGAAGTGTTTTTCCAGGCGACATAGAAGTGGGATAGTAACGCTGAGAACAGCATCATCGGCACTGGCCATGTTAGAGGTCTCGCATGAAGGCCCACTCATTGGTGTTGTAGAGGTGCTGTTCCACAGAGCGAGTGACTCGTGCGTGCTGCAGCTGAAACTCCACTATTGCCTGCTGCTGCTCACACAGTCTCTCCAGCATGTGCAAGGTTGAGTTCCACCTTGTGGGCACGTCGCATAGGAGGCGGTGAGCAGAAAGGTCAAAGTACCACTGTAGCGCAAACAGGCGAGCAGTAGCAGGGTGAGAACGCCGAAAGCATGCACAGATGGCCCACACTTTCTGCAGCAGCTCTGACATATTTGGGTAGTTTTTTATAAATTTCTGCACCACCAAATTCAGCACATGCGCCAGGCAAGGGATGTGCGTCAAACCGGCTGGGCCCAGAGATGCTACGTGATTTCGCCCATTATCGCACACCACCAGGCCGGGCTTGAGGCTCAGTGGCAACAACCACTCATCGGTCTGTTGTTCAATGCCCATCCACAGCTCCTACGCAGTGTGGGCTTTATCCCCCAAACATATCAGATTTAAAACAGACTGCTGTCATTTCCCCCTGGATGTGCTGAAGTTGGTGGTGAAGGTGTTACGCTGACCGGATGAGGAGGTGGTAGAGGAGGAGGAAGCGGAGTAGGAGGCAACAGGAGGCAAAGAGAAATGCCCTGCAATCCTCGGGGGCGGAAGGGCATGAGCCAAACTGCTATCCGCCTCAGGCCCATCCGCCACTACATTTGCCCAGTGTGCAGTTAGCGAGATATAGCATCCCTGCCCATGCTTACTGGTCCACGTATCAGTGGTTATGTGGACCTTGGCACAGATGGCGTTGTGCAGTGCACACTTGATCTTGTCCCCGACTTGTTTGTGCAGGGAAGGGATGGCTCGTCTGGTAAAGAAGTGGTGGCTGGGAACCACGTACTGTGGGACAGCCACCGCCATCAGGTTTTTTTAAACTGACGGTGTCCACCAGACGGAATGACAGCATTTCAAGGGCCAGGAATTTTGAAATGCTGGCATTCAGGGCCAGGGATTGCAAGTGGATAGGGGGTACTTCCTCTTTCTCTCCAGTGTTTGGGAGATGGACAGCTGTAAGCTTCCATGGGACCATGGTGTGGAAATGCTTGGGGACGGTGGCGGACATGGTGGCGTTGCTGTCACATTGTCTGTTTGCTGTGTGGCAGGTGACACTGGCACTGTAGATGTGGAGGAAGAGGCCGAGGCAGCAGCAGAAGAGGAAGCAGGAGGAGCCCGAGACCTTTCTTGGATTTTGAGGTGCTTATTCCACTGCAGCTTGTGCTTTACATGTAGATGCCTGGTCATGGGGGTTGTGCTCAGGTTTAGAACATTTATGCCTCGCTTCAGGCTCTCATTGCACAGCATGCAAACCACTTGTGTCTTGTTGTCAGCACATTGTCTGAAGAACTGCCACACCAGTGAACTCCTTTGAGCTGCCTTTGGTGTGCTAGGTCCCTGGGTGCGGTGGGTAGTAGCAGACGTACTGTCTAGGGGACAGTCACTCTGCTTTTGCAACCTGCTTCCTCTTTTGCTGTGCTGGTGCCTCTGTGCGACCACCACCTCTTCCTCCAAACTTCACACGTCACTCGCATGACCTTCATTCCATGTGGGGTCTAGGACCTCATCATCCTCCACATCATCATCCAACCACTCTTCACCACTGCCCTCCTTGTCAGTCTGCACCCTGTAGAAAGCCACAGCAGTTTTCATCTGTGTTTCATCATCATCAGAGACGTGCTGCGGTGGTGTTTCCATGTCCTCATCCTGAAAAAGAAGTGGTTGGGCATTGGTGCACTGAATGTCTTCCACTTCTGGGGCAGGGCTATGTGGATGGCCCACGGAATGCACGCCAGCAGAGTCATCAAAAAGCATAAGAGACTGCTGCATGACTTGGGGCTCACACTGCTTGGCTGATTTACAAGGGATTGAGGTGAAAGACAGATGGCCATGGGGTTCAGGTGCCAACTCTGAGCTTTCAGCAAGGGACTGGGTGGGAGACAATGTGAAAGAACTGGAGGCATTGTCAGCCACCCAAGCTACTATTGCCTGTACTTGTTCTGACCTCAGCATTTGTTGAGCGGCATTCGGGCCTACCATACAACTTTGAAGGTTCTGTCGGCTACTCGCACCTGAGGAAGGTGTTTCACTTGTGTGTGTAGCTGGCACAGATCGACCATGTCCTCTCCTTGCAACAGGAGCTTCACCAACACCACTAACACCAGCAGCATCAGCAGCACCACGACCAGGACCATGTCCCTTATATGACGCTCTCCTCATTCTGGACGTAAATGTACTATTTAGCAAAAATGTATATTATTTTTTAAACCGGCAATGGAGACGCACTTTTTTAATTTTGTGCAAGAAATGCACAGCAAGGTGCAAATGTACTATGTAGCACTATTTATTATTCTTTTTTTTTAAACCAGCAATGTAGATGCACTTTTTAATTTTGTGCAAGAAATGCACAGCAAGGTGCAAATGTACTATGTAGCACTATTTTTTATTTATTTTTTTAAACCAGCAATGTCAACGCACTTTTTAATTTTGTGCAAGAAATGCACAGCAAGGTGCAAATGTACTATGTAGCACTATTTATTAATCTTTTTTTTAAACCAGCAATGTAGACGCACTTTTTAATTTTGTGCAAGAAATGCACAGCAAGGTGCAAATGTACTATGTAGCACTATTTATTATTCTTTTTTTTAAACCAGCAATGTAGACGCACTTTTTAATTTTGTGCAAGAAATGCACAGCAAGGTGCAAATGTACTATGTAGCACTATTTTTATTATTTTTTTAAACCAGCAATGTCAACGCACTTTTTAATTTTGTGCAAGAAATGCACAGCAAAGTGCAAATGTACTATGTAGCACTATATTTTTTTTTAACCAGTTCCCTACCGAGCCATTGTAAAATGACGTTGGCAGGAACTGCTCCTCGAACCGGGTGGACGTCATATGATGTCCACCGCTTCTCGCCGCTACTGCGGGCCCCCAGGGGCCCGCACAGCGGTGATCATGGATCGCTCGTCTGCCGGGGGTTGTGTCCCCCCCAGATCAGGGTAAAGAGCCAATAAAATTGGCTCTTTACCCCGTGACCGGCTGTGTCCAATCATAGCTGGTCACAAACGGGCCTCACGTGCACGCCGCTCGTGCGCGCCCCCCGGGGGATCAGAGCTGAGGCTTGTCCCTCGGACAAAGCCCAGCTCCGATCCGTGTAAAGAGCCAATAGATTTGGCTCTTTACCACGTGACCGGCTGTGTCAATCACAGCCGGTCATGTGATGTAAACAAACCGCGGTAACGAGATGTTACCGCGGTTCTCCCTGTCACACACCGATCATGTGTGACAGGGAGATTGCGGTAACAGCTTGTTACTGCTTACTGTACACCAAGCACACTGATCACCCTCCCCCCAATAAAGAGGACCTGTCACCACCCCATTAGAGTACCTGTCACAGCCGATCAGTGTACCTGTCACCTGTCCATCAAAGTACCCGAGTACCTCTCACCTGCCCATCAGAGTACCCGAGTACCTGTGCCTGTCCATCAAAGTACCCGAGTACCTGTCACCTGCCCATCAGAGTACCTGTCACCTGTCCATCAAAGTACCCGAGTACCTGTCACCTGTCCATCAAAGTACCAGAGTACATGTCACCTGCCCATCAAAGTACCCGAGTACCTGTCACCTGCCCATCAAAGTACCAGAGTACTTGTCATCTGTCCATCAGAGTACCCGAGTACCTTTCACCAGTCCATCAGAGTACCCGAGTACCTGTCACCTGTCCATCAGAGTACCCGGGTACCCATCACCTGTCCATCAGAGTACCCGAGTACCTGTCACCTGCCCATCAGAGTACCCGAGTACCTGTCACCTGCCCATCAGAGTATCCGAGTACCTGTCACCTGTCCATCAGAGTACCCGAGTACCTGTTACCAACCCATCAAAGTACCCGAGTACCTGTCACCTGCCCATCTGAGTACCCGAGTACCTGTCACCTGCCCATCTGAGTACCCGAGTACCTGTCACCAGCCAATCAGAGTACCCGAGTACCTGTCACCAGCCCATCAGAGTACCCGAGTACCTGTCACCAGATCATCAAAGTACCTGAGTACCTGTCACAAGACCATCAGAGTACCCGAGTACCTGTCACCAGACCATCAGAGTACCCGAGTACCTGTCACCTGTTCATCAGAGTACCCGAGTACCTGTCACCTGCCCATCAGAATACCTGAGTACATGTCACCTGCCCATCAGAGTATCCGAGTACCTGTCACCAGCCCATCAGCGTACCTGAGTACTTGTCACCAGCCCACCTGAGTACCCGAGTACCTGTCACCTGCCCACCTGAGTACCCAAGTACCTGTCACCTGCCCATCAGAGTACCCGAGTACCTCTCACCAGCCCATCAGAGTACCCGAGTACCTGTCACCTGCCTTTCAGATTACCCGAGTACCTGTCACCAACCCATCTAAGTAACCGAGTACCTATCTGCAGCCCATCAGAGTACCCAAGTACCTTTTACCAATCCAACAGATTACCCGAGTACCTGTCTCCAGCCCATCAAAGTACCCAAGTGCCTATCTGCAGCCCATCCAAATGCCTGAGTACTTATCTGCAGCCCATTAGAGTACCCGAGTACCTATCTGCAGCCCATGCCTCATAGAATTTACCTCGGGTATTTGCTTTCCAAAATGGGGTCATTTTGGGGGTAATTCCACTGTCCTGGTGCCCCGGGGCCTTCAAAAGTGTGATAGGTGTGAATGAAATTTTATGTGTAATTTATGCTCCTAGAACGCCTGACGGTGCTCCCTGCATGTTCGGCCTCTGTATGTGGCCAGGGTGTGAAAAAGTCTCACACATGTGGTATCGCCATACTCAGGACGAGTAGCAGAATATATTTTGGGGGGTAATTTTTGCTATGTACATGCTATGTGTTAGAAATATCTTATAAATTGACCACTTTGTGTAAAAATAAAAGCGTTTTCATTTTCTTTCCACGTTTTTCGAAGACTTGTGGAAAAAAATGAACCATTCAAAAGACTCATAATGCCTCATAGATTATACGTTGGGATGTTTGCTTTCCAAAATGGGGTCATTTTGTGGGTAATTCCATTGTCCTGGTGCTCCAGGGCCTTCAAAAGTGTAATAGGTCGTTAGGAAATTAGATGTGAAAATTCTGCTCCTAGAATGCATGACGGTGCTCCCTTCATGTTGGACCTCTCTATGTGGTCAGGCTGTGAAAAAGTCTCACACATGTGGTATCGCCATACTCGGGGACAGTAGCAGAATGTATCTTGGGGTGTAATTGGAAGTATGCACATGCTGTGTGTGAGAAACAACTTGTTGTTTTGACAATTTTGTGAAAAACAAAAAAAAATAATAATTTCTTAATTTTCCAAAGAATTGTGGGAAAAAAGTACAACTTCAAAAAACTCGCCATGCCTCTTGCTAAATACCTTGGAATGTCTACTTTTCAAAATGGCATCATTTGGGTGGTATTTGTACTTTCCCGACATTTCAGGGTCTCAAGAAATGAGATAGGCCATCAGTGCATCAGGTGTGATAAATTTTCAATGATTTGCACCATAGTTTGTAGACTCTATAACTTTCACACAGACCAAATAATATTCACTAATTTAGGTTATTTTTACCAAAGATAGGTAGCAGTATAGGTTTTGGCCAAAATTTATGGACAAAAATTACTTATTTGCAAAATTTTATCACAGAAACTAAAAAAAAGTGTTTTTTTTTTCAAAATTTTCGCACTTTTTTCAATTATGTCGCAAAAAATAAAAAACCCAGAGGTTCTTAAATACCACCAAAAGAAAGCTCTATTTGTGTGAAAAAAATGATAAAAATGTTGTTTGGGTGCAGTGTAGCATGAGAGAGTAATTGAGATTCAAAGTGTGAGAGCGCTGAAAGCTGAAAATTGGTCTGGGCAGGAAGGGGTATAAACATCCGGTATTGAAGTGGTTAAACCAGCAATGTCGGCACACTTTTTAATTTTGTGCAAGAAATGCACAGCAAGGTGCAAATGTACTATGTAGAACGATTTATAATTCTTTTTTTTTAAACCAGCAATGTAGACGCACTTTTTATTTTTGTGCAAGAAATGCACCGCTGGCCGCAAATGTAGTATTTAGAATATTTTTTTTTAAACCAGCAATGTAGACGCACTTTTTATTTTTGTGCAAGAAATGCACCCCTGCCACAAATGTAGTATTTAGAATATTTTTTTTTCAAACCAGCAATGTAGACGCACTTTTTATTTTTGTGCAAGAAATGCACCGCCGACCGCAAATGTAGTATTTCGATTTTTTTTTTTAAACCAGCAATGTAGACACACTTTTTATTTATTTTTTTTAATAATACTTTATTTTCATTTTTCATTATACAATACCTTTTTATCCATTAGCTTTAATTACAATGGCATTACAACAATATACCTCCCATTACCCATCCCCCCCAACCCGCTGGGTTATAGCTTCAGATTACCCATCTCAAACACATCATCCAAACCATCCTCTTCCTACCTCATTTGTTGAGTGCCTCCCTAAATAGTAGGCCCTCGCTTCCTATCCACTTGCCCCATATTCTATCGAATGCAGCAATCTTTCCCCTTCTTAAATAAACCATCCTCTCCCTCATAATTGTTAAGTTCACCCTCTCTCGCAAGACCTTCACTGACGGTGGGTCAATGTCCCGCCATTTTAGAGTAATTTGTTTCCTCGCCTGATAAAAGCATCTCTCCACTGCCAGTCTCTCTTGGCCCATCCCCCCTCCCTCCAGGTGACCCAGGATGCACAGGACCGGGTCCCTGGACAGCGCCAGCCCAAAAACCCGGCTGACCCTATCCAGGACACCGCTCCAATACCTGTACAGCCTGGGGCACCTCCAAAACATATGGATCAGGTCATCAGTTGCCCCCCTGCACCTAGTGCAAATAGCGTCCTGGCGCCCCCCAAAATAAAACAATCTCTTAGGGGTGTAAAAAGTCCTGTGCAGAAAATAAAGCTGGGTCAAGTTCTGTGGGGATGAAAGGGACAATCTACTCGGTGAAGGAACAATATCCTTCCACTGACTATCCGATAGTTCCCCCACATCTACCTCCCACTTCTCTCTTGCCTGGGCCATCTGGTCCCCATCCAGTGCTCCAGGACCCAAGTTCTGGTATAGGTCTGAAATTAGTCCCCTTTGGGATGTAGCAAACAGGATCTTCCTCAAGAGGGGAATCTCGCACCACTGCTGGCCCCCCTCCTCTCTAAACTGCTCAGCCATGGCATGTCTAAGCTGGAGATATTGAAAAAAAATTATTCAATAGCCCAAATTCCTCCCTCAACTCCTGGAAGGACTTTAATCTATCCCCACTGAACAATTGCCTCACTCTACTCACCCCTCTGCTTCCAATTATGAAAGACCCCCAGTCCTGCTAGTTCCGGAAGCCTCTCATTATCCCACAGTGGGACATAATTGCTGTAGCCCTGATATTTCAGCAACGACTTTACCGTCTGCCAGACTTTTAGAAATAGGGTCCCCGATGGGCACTGATTCAGCATTCCCACTGATTGTGCCTCCAGTGCCTCCAACCAAGATACATGTGGAGTACAGGCCTGGAGGGGCCGCAAGCTATAGTTTGTATTTGATGTATTCATCTCCCCCCCAGTTGCTGTAATTGGGCTGCTAGAAAATAAACCCAGGGGCGTGGGACCGCTAGACCACCTTTGTCCCTAGGGAGTAGTGTTGAGCGAACCCGGACTGTAACGTTCGGGTCCGTACCGAACTTTCGGGTGTCCGTGGCACGGACCCGAACCCGGACATTTCAAAAATCGTTCGGGTTCGGTCCGATCGCCAGGGTGCGGGGACCCAAATAAAAGATCGTCGGGTTAATGTCGTTGACCCCCCCTCTACTTATGTAGTTTATGTTTGATATCGAACGCCGGGGAGGTCCGGACATGAGGTGTACATAGAACCAACCTCCGTGACCTCCGTGTTAGTCACCCTTACGACTTAGTCACGGGTAGCCCCTGGGATAAAGATTTTCAGACCGTCTGCCATTTCAGCAACGACTTTATAGTCCCGATGTCGTTAATACAGGGTGACACCCTATTACTCTCCGAAGGCCTTGATCGTCCTGACCCCCAGAAAGTATTAACCTTCGTCTCCCCACTCATCTC
>BLSH010192100.1:267531-301220 GCA_018402905.1 Glandirana rugosa | reverse complement strand
CACTTGCCCTAGTTTGAAGATGATTTTAGAACAGTTATATGGCTTCTACCGTTAATTAATACTTTTCAGACACAGTTTGAAGATGATCCACATTCACCTCCATTTTTGCTTTTTTTATGTTTTTATTTTTTTAAAAATATTTACAGTTATTTCCCTGTCCCCATTTTTTTGTAGGGCACTTGCCCTACCCTTACCCCCATTTTACTTCCTTTTGCAGCCCTCTGGGGCTTTCCAGGACTTTCCTACAGCCATTTTTGTGCCTAAAAGTTCGGGTCCCCATTGATTTCAATGGGGTTCGTTGTCCGTGCGATCGTTCGGGTTCCGTCCGGACCCGGACCCGGACTTTGTCACGAAGTTCGGACGGACCAGCAGAACCCGAACTTCCAGGTGTTCGCTCAACTCTACTAGGGAGCTGTAAGCAATGCAAGCTAATACTAGCCCGCTTACCCCTCCAAATCAGCTCCCTGAAGAGCCTCTCTATTTTCCTGAACCACACCCCCGGGATCCATATAGGGGAATTATGCAAGATATATAGCAGCTGTGGCAGCCATACCATTTTAATTAAATTACAGCGGCCCGTCACCGTTAGGGGGAGACACCTCCACCTGCTTAACTTTAATCCAAACTTTTTCACTAGGGGTTCTAAGTTCCTTTGTATATATTGCTTGGGATTGGTTGATATATTTATACCTAGATATTTAAAGGTGGTTGATATCTGCAAAGAGGCCATGTCCTCCAACAGATTCTCCACTGGCCTGTCCAACGGGAGAAGAACAGACTTCCCCCAGTTGACCGCTAGGCCTGACAAACTGCCAAATTCTCTTACCAGTTTCATCGCTGCTGCCAATGACTGACGCGTATCCCCCAAATAAAAAAGGATGTCGTCCGTAAATAATGAAACCTTCTCCTCCACTGACCCTCTTCTAAACCCCCATACATCCTATGCTTTTCTCACTGCTATTGCCAAAGGCTCAACTGCCACTGCAAAAAGCAAGGGGGACAATGGGCAACCCTGCCTTGTCCCCCTCATTAGTGGAAAGTAGCCAGACAATCTCTGCCCTATTTTTACTCTCGCCTTAGGGTTCTGATATAAGAGGCCTACCCACTTCAAAAATGACGGGCCAATATTGCCAAGGTCTCCCAAAGATACTGCCACTCCAAACTACCGAAGGCCTTGACAGCGTCCAAGGACAGCACTGCCCTCGATCCAGGATCCTCCGATGGTACCTGTAGATTCAGTAACAATCTCCTGATATTCAGGGCTGTGGACCTCCCCGGGATAAACCCGCATTGGTCCAAATGGATTATTTTATGCACTACTTTACTTTTTTGCCAACACCTTAGCCAGTAGCTTCACATTGGTGCGCTGCAAGAAAATAGGCCTGTACGATGCTGGTTGCTGGGGGTCTTTACCTTCCTTGGGGATAAGGATAATGGTAGCCTCTGTCATAGAAGACGGCATACCCCCCTTAACGCATCATTGAGAGTCACCAGCAACTCCGGAAGCAACACCCCAGCATACTCCAAGTAAATTTCGTTCGCAAAACCATCTGGGCCCGGGATTTTATGTTTAGGGGCCTCTGATACTACCTCCTCCAACTCCTCAATAGTTATTGGTGCATCTAGGATTGTTCTATCCTCCTCTGATAACCGCTGGATTTTCAAATTTTTTAGAAAGTCTCTTATTTCTCCATCCACCCTGCCCACTTTCGAGCTGTAAAGGTCATTGTAATAATCCTTAAAGATAGTTAATATTTCTGCCGGGCACACGGTGGTCTCCCCAGCCGGGGTCTCTATAGAATTTATACTACTCGTCTGTCCCTCCTGAGACCTCGCCAGGCATGTGCCCAACAGATTCCCCCTCCTCATATTGGGACTGTTTCAAAAATAATCTTTTAGTTGGGAATGGGACACTATTCGGTATATTACTTGGGCTTCAGTCCAGTTACCCAATTTCTCCGGGGTAGGGTCTTCAACATAGGCCTTCTCAGTCTCCTTTACCTTATACATTATTTCCAGTTCCCATTCCTCGCTCGTCTTTTTTTTTTTAGAAATTTGATGTATCAAGAGCGCTCTCAGAAAAGCTTTGAGAGTATCCCACACTACACCTTGGCTAGCTGTACCTCTATTCTGTTGCAGAAATTCCTGGAGTTTAGATAATATATAGTCCCTCGTGGCTATTAATTTTAACCATAGAGGGTTAAACCGCCAATCCCTATCGTGGGAACATCTTCCCATATTTATGGACACCACCACTGGCGAATGGTCCGAAAGGCCCCTCGCCTCGTACTTAATATCCACCACCCTTGAAAGTAATTCCTCATTACCCAGTGCCATATCTATCCTAGAGAGAGAAGAATGAGCACCAGAGTAGCAGGAAAAGACAAGAGCCTCAGGATAGCGGTCCCTCCATATATCACCTAGCCCAGTTTCTTTGAGTGTCTCATGCAATGGGGTCCATGATGAGGGTCCCCTCTCTCTCCCCACAGGGTATCTATCCAACTGTACATTCATAACCATGTTAAAATCTCCGCACGTTTTATTTTTGTGCAAGAAATGTACCGCTTGCCTCAAATGTAGTATTTAGAATATTTTTTTTTTTTAAACCAGCAATGCAGACACACTTTTTAATTTTGTGCAAGAAATGCCCCGCTGGCCGCAAATGTAATATTTTGCACAAAAAAAATGAATTTGTCTAACTGCAATGTAAAAGCAGTATTTAAATATGGCAAAATGTTGCCAACTGAACTAACAGAACACAATTTAAGTAGTGTGTCTGACACACAAACAGTTGCAAGTGTACTGCACTTGCAAAAGTGGCTGCAAATGCCCACCTAACAAACAGAAAAATTGATTAGGTTTTATATGAGGCACATTGCTTAGCAAACAAAATGTACTCTAGCATACAAAAATCTCCTCTAGCACCCACCCACCAATAAATCGCTATTTTTAACAGATTTTCTAAAGCTAATCTGTCCCTCATAGCAGCAGCAGCAGCATCCTCTCCCTACACTAGTATGAGATGATTTTCTAAAGCTAATATGTCCCTCACAGCAGCAGCAGCATCCTCTCCCTACACTAGTATGAAATGATTTTCTAAAGCTAATCTGTCCCTCACAGCAGCAGCATCCTCTCCCTACACTAGTATGAGATGATGTGACATGCAGCACTGCGTGACTCCAGCTTATATAGAAGCTGGGTCACATGATGCACTGGCCAATCACAGCCATGCCATTAGTAGGCATGACTGTGATGGCTTCTAAGGGCAAACGAGTGAAACGCTTGTTGATTGGCTGCCGTGCAGCTATTCAACAGGTGCAAAGAAATACCCGAACCCAGACTTTTTTTCAAATGTCCGGGTTCGGGACACGGACACCCTGAAGTCCGGCACGAACCCCAAACTTTACAGTTCGGGTTAGCTCAACTCTAGTAATGGCGGCGATCTGTGATGTTTAGCAGTACTGCAATATTGCGGTGGACATGTCGGACCATTTTGACAACTTTTTTGGGGCCATTGGCATTTATACAGCGATCAGTGCTATGAAAATGCACTGATTACTGTGTAAATGCCATTGGCAGTGAAGGGGTTAACCTGGAGGGGGCACTCTAAGGGTTAACTGTGCTCCCTTAGTGTGTTCTAACTGTATGGGGGCTGGGCTGGCAGGGGGAGTGGAGTGATCATGGCTACCATATACAGGAAGCCTGTGATCACATCCCTTACCCCTCTATCAGAACGGAGAACCATGTTTACAGACGCGGACCTCCGTTCTCTCACTGCAGGGGAGCCATCGCGGGTAGCCTGCAGAGATCGGGTCAACCCTACCGCTCCCTGGCCCCCCGGAACACAGTGAGCGCACACTCACAATACTCATTATTGCAGCTGCCTCAGGTGACGGCGGTTTGTGATAATGAACCACTTTGCCACCGTCGAGCCACATCGGGCGGTCAGCAAGTGGTTAAAGTGGAGCTCCACCCAAAAGGTTAATCTCCTCTTGTTTGCCTCTCCCCCCCTCCTCTGCCACATTTGGCACCTTTCAGGGGGAGAGCAGGTATCTGGTCCCATTTCCGGCTGCCTTTGTTGCAGTGATCTCAGCCAGAAGTTCAGCCCCCCTCCTCCTTCCGCCACCACAGGGCCATTCACAAAGCACAGCACGCTTTGTGAATGTGCAGTAGGGAATTGCCTGTAATGCATTTGTTGTTGCTGACTTAATTTTTTCTGATGGAGCATGGAGCTACACTTTAAGGTGAAGACAATTAAAGACACAGAATGAATTGTTCAAACTAAAGTGAGATACTGCTTGGGGCAAATGGTGATGGAAGTCTGTGCATTTTCTTGCTGTGCTGTGAATGCATTTTTGTAACTTTATGTCAATATCCTTCCCAAGAATTAAAACTTGCCTTTTATTAGTGTTGGCACACAGTTGGCATTTGCCTAGTTTGGCCAGTACAAAGAAGAATTCTTGCCAATATTTATAAACAAAAGAGAAATAAAGGCCCAGAAAAGGACGCGACTCTATTTCTAATTCATCAAGAAGTGCATGCTTACTGCATGCTAATATGAGTTATACATTTTCATATACCCTTTAGAATAATATAAGGTGGGAGTATCTTTGCCTTTCATCAACCTCTTTTAATCTTTGTTAATCTCTTTTCCACATCATTTTAACGCTGCAACACATCTCCAGCCATCGCCTTCAGCAATTTCAAACATAGTGGAGTGTAATGTTAGTATCTGAGTACACCATTTGCTTTCACTAATGGTGGTCTGCAGCTGTGTGGGCTGAATTAAGATATGGATTTGTCACATTATGAAGACCTATAAACACCTTGACAACAGATTTTACAATGATCGTTTTCTACACTCTCTTGTTATTTTCTAACCTTATCGCAAAGCTCAGAATACACTAGATATTCAACAGTTTTAGGGCCCTGAGAACACACTTTATATTGTAATAAAAATATAAAGTAGAAACAGGCAATAAACAGTAAAAATCTTAACTACAATATTACTTTCAAGAGTTGTAGCTTCACCAGATAGGAGCATACTAAAATACAACTAAGGCAATTATTAGTATGTAGCTAAATAATACGTTCACCTTTTAAAAATATACTAAATATGTTTTCAGGTAAAAAAATGTGCATTTATTTTTTTTCAGGAACCTGCAGAGCTATCTGCCAGACTCCTGCAGACTCCCAGTACACCCATCTGCCTGTACCTCCTGTATAGGCAGACAGTTAATGAGAAGCAGGAAGAATCAATGAACTATGAGAGTGCTCCCCAGTGCCTTTGCAGTTCATGGAGAACTACAAGCAGTCTGCCATGGTGGAAGATGGTACTTGTAGCTTATTCATTACAGAACTCTCTGAATTAATGACACTGTTGTGTGGGCAGAGCCCCACACAGCCTCTCTGCTTTTAAAATGTGACAGCTATCATGGGGAGGGATTGAGGGTGTGGGTAGGTGCTCTTTAGTAATATGTTGGACCCTAAATAAGCGTATAACGTGTAACATGTTACTAAAGTTGAACTTATCCTTTAACCAAAAATAAATTAGACTATTCATAATAACACATTATATTTTGTTTAACCACTTAAGGACCAAGCCTCTTTCTGAGATTCAGCGTTTACAAGTTAAAATCAGTTTTTTTTTGCTAGAAATTTACTTAAAACCCCCAAATATTATATGTATTTTTTTCTAACACCCCAGAGAATAAAATGTTGGTCGTTGCAATACTTTATATCAAACCGTATTTGTGCGGTGGTCTTACAAGCGCCTTTAAAAAAAATAAATAACTTTTTTGAGTTAAAAAATAAGGCAACAGTAAAGTTAGCACAATTTTTCTATATTAGGAAAGATAATGTTACGCGGAGTAAATTGATACCCAACATGTCATGCTTCAAAATTGTGCCCAGGAGTGGAATGGCGACAAACTTTGGCACTTAAAAATCTCCATCGGCAATGTTAAAAAATTTCTACAGGTTACCAGTTTTGAGTTACAGAGGAGGTCTAGTACTAGAATTATTGTTCTCACTCTAACGATTTTGGCGATACCTCATATGTCTGGTTTGAACACCGTTTTCATATGCTGGACTTACATATGCGTTCGCTTTTGCGCACAAGCTTGGCGCTTTATTTTTTTTCTTATTTATTTTCATTTCTATTTTTTATTTTTACACTATTCTTTAAAAAAATGGGTCACTTTTGTTCCTATTCCTATAAGGAATTTAATAGAAAAAAAGCATGTCAGGACCTCTTAATTGTGAGATCTTTGGTCAAAAAGACCTCAGATCTCATATTTACACTAAAATGCAATAAAAATAATAATAATAAATAAATGTAATTTGAAAAAAAAATTCCCCTTTCAGAGCATTAGGTGGAAGTGACGTTTGACGTCACTTCCGCCCTTTAATGCTATGGAGCCGAGCAGGGACCATCTTCCCCTCAGTTGGAATCCAGGCATTGAGGGGAGAGGATTGTATCATTTCCGCCGCTACCGACAGCTCCAGTAAGTGTTGGAGACGACTGGAAAGCGGCGGGAGGGGGTACCCCTCCAGCCCCTGATAAAAGTGTTCTCGTGGTGAATCCGCCGCAGAGACCACTTTTATCTAAAAGAGGACCTCCCGCTGAAAAAAATTATACCGGGTTATGGTAGCTATCTGCTACCATAACAACGGTATTCCATGGCAAAGTACTGCTGTATAATGACGGTGGGCAGTCCGTTAAAGCATACCTTTCATTAAAAGGAAATAAAAAACATTCCCCATTGCATTCTTCCCTCTCAACAATCTAAAAAAGCAGACTTTTTTTGTGTGTTTATTTCCCTTATTTTTTTTTTTTTTAGTTCACCTGCTCCTTGCCTTCATCCTTTCCTAGGATGAGAATGACTTGAACCCTGCTCCTGAAATCTCCTGGGACATTTACATCATATGTTCTAGGAGGGTACAGCTTCTACACAGCGCTGGAAGAAGTAGGACATGGTATGCTTCAAGAGGTTGATGCAAGCACCTAGAAAAGACAGAGGGCTTCCGATGGTGTAAGTTAGGAAAATCATGGTGTGAGACCCAGCATTTGGCAGAGGAAAGATGAAAAACAGCAGTACTGAGGCAAATTCACTTGGTAGGTGAGTATTTTTGTGAAAGCAAAACTTGTCATTCAAAGTGTGACAGCGCTGAAAGCTGAAAATTGGCCTGGGTAGGAAGGGGGTAAAATGGCCCTGTTTTGAAGCAATTAAAGTTAAAGGGTCAAGATTGAATAAAAAAAAAAATAACAGAAAAAAAATTGCAGAATGATGGAGAGTTCCCCTTTAAATGCATTTTAATAATTCAATCTACACACTACTAATGTAGTCAGGTAGATTTTCTGATCCTCAAATGTAGTCTTCTCTTATGGGATTTAAAAAAATATTAATTTACAATTCTTAGCACTTATGAGTTCTTTTTTTTTTAATCAGATCATTTTTTATTAGTTTTATAAGCAAACAAATCATACAAAACATACTGCCATACACCCCGTGTATATAAAAAGGAAAAAAAAAACCCAAATTATTAAGCTCTTCCATCCTCCATCCACCCAGTCCTCTGTCCCTTTTTCCCCTAACGCTCAATCCGGCATCTCCTCCCATCTCTTCCAAATTTTTCAAATTTCTCTGGGTGATCTCTATGTAAGAGATTATATTTCTCCTTAATTAAAGTTGCCCTCATTTGTATTTTCCATTCCCCTATTGTCGGAGGGTACAGTGAGACCCATTTTTGTGCTATTAACTTATGTGCCTGAAACAGGCTCCTTATTATTGGGATAACACTGTCCTTCGGGATCCTGGAAACGTCCATGATGTTTAAGAGGCATGCCCCTGGGTCCAGCGTGGTTGTTGTCCCAAAAAGACCATTAATAGTGAAAATAACTCCATTCCAAAAGCGATGGAGTTTGGGGCACTTTCAAAGCATATGCATCAGGCCAGCAGGCCTTCCTTTACATCTGGGGCATTGGGGTGTATCTGTTGAATAACTTCTCAGGAGTATAGTATACTCTATGCACAATAAATAGTTGGGTAAGATTTTGAGTAGGGAATAAAGAGACCAAGGGCACTGTTGATAGTGTGGTTGCCCATTGGTCATCCGTTATACCTCCCAAATCTCAACTCCAGAGTTTCTTTGCTGGTATATACACTGATGCTTCAAACTTATCATATAACACACCATATATTTGTGATTTTAGACCCTGCTTGTTATCCCTTTTACTCAGCATTGTAATAATCACAAATTATTTAGATTTCAACTCCTGAGAATGACCCATTGCCCTTATTGCATGCCTAAGTTTTAAAAATTGAAAAAATCTCTGATTTGGGATCCCCTATTCATTACTTAATTGCATAAAAGTTTTTTATCGTGTCATTCTGGAATAGCTGGTCTATGTATCTTAGCCCCTTGACCTTCCATATGTCAAACCCCTCCAATTTCATCAGTTCTTCATAGCTACTATTATTCCAAATAGGGGTATATATTGTGTATCCCTTAATATTTGTAATCTTTTTATATATTATCTGCATCTGATACTACTGCCCATCCACTAAAATGCTGTAGTTGTGAGGATAGAAAGTAGTTTTTAGAATGGGAAATGGCCAGTCCCCCAGCTTCTGTAGTTAACATTAATGTAGATAATTGAATACAGGATTGTTTTCCTCACCATATAAGTTCTCTAAAAGGGATTCTATTTTCTTAAACCAAAATAATGTGATCCAGCCAGGCAAATTATGAAGGATATAGAGTAGTTGCTGGGTCCAGATCATTTTAATAAGGTTGGCTCTGCCAATCACTGTCATTGGAAGTTTATGCCAGGTCCAGCTGTTATCCCTAAAATGGGCTAATAAAGGTTTTAAATTTAGATTAATATAATCCTTTACATTTCACGATACCTCAACCCCTAGGTACTTCACTATGTCTTTAATTTGAAGTTGGGAGGCTTGGTGTCACGTACCTGACGGTGGAGTCTGTCTTGTGCAGGGAACAACCGCTCTTGCGCACCCGATTTAAGGACCCCTGGTAGTATAGACAGAGGCCCAAGAGTGCGGGATTGCACGAGGACTGGAGGGTCACCGATAATGTAGTGAGGCTCCAGGAGACGTGCAGGTAGAAGGATGGTCGTACAGGCTGGGTCGGCAACTGGCGGGTAGGAAGGTACAAAAAGGATCAGGCAAACGGGTAGTCAGAGTCCAAGCAAGGTTCGTTAACGGGCGGGCAGCAGAAGTACAAGGGAGCAGACAATCGGATGGTCGTGGATAGCCGGGGTCGGTGCAGGTAGCGGAACAGCAGGTCAGGATAAGCCGGGTCAACAGGAGGCAGAGTAAAACACAGGAACAGGTAGCAGGAGCTGAGGCTTACAGGTCATGGACGCTGTAGAACGAGCAACACTTGTTGCTGGACTCTCCAGGTTTAAATAGGCCCATTTGGCACCGTTTCCGGCGCGTGCGCGCGCACAGGCGCGTGCGAACGCGCACAGACGTGCGCACCACCGCGGAAACACCAGAATTTGGCAGAAAATGTTCCTTTTCCTAACACTTGGTCTGGTAAAGGGGCTTTTAATTCATCTGTTGGTAATAATATCGATTGTTCCCAGTTAATCTGAAGGCTGGAAAACTGTCTGCACATAAAAATGAGATTCATGAGTTCCTTTAATGACCTTGAGGTGTACCCCAAAAAGACAAGAGCAGCGTCCGCGTATAAAGCTATTTTGTCCTCTCTGCCTACAAGACAAAACCCAATTATTTCTGCTGATTGTCTGATTGCAAGGGCTAGAGGTTCCATAGCCATAGCAAATAACAATGGAGACAGAGGGCAGCCCTGTCTCGTTCCTCTAGTTAGTGAAAATGACTTGGATATGGTATTATTAATTTTAATCCTCGCCTTACCATCATCATATAACACCTTTACCCATTTTATAAAGCCATTATACCAAAGGCATTCAACACGGCCCACAAATTTCCCCATTTCACCATGTCAAAGGCCTTCTGGACATCTAAACACATAATCGCTCTGGAACCAACATTATCCGTGGGTAGTTGCATATTTAAAAAAAGCCTACATATGTTTGTTGTGGCCGCTCTTGCTGGAATAAAACCCGTTTGGTCTTCATGAATAAGGGTGTTAATATTACTTGATAACCTATTGGCAATCACCCTGACTATAATTTTAACATCTGATGTTAGGAGGGAGATGGGGCGGTATGATTCAGGTAACAGTAAGGCTCCATGCACACTGGACACTATAGGGCTCTTTCAGCGTCGGGCAGGAGACGCTGCTCACAAAACGTTCTATTTGCAGTGTTTTGTAAGCAGCGTTTAGTGGCGTTTAGCGGCGTTTTTCGGCGTCAGCGTTTTTTGGCTTTTTTTTTTTACTTCATTGGCTTCCATTGACTGCAAAAAACGCCAGACGCCGATATACCGGCGTTTACCGGCGTCTGGCGTTTTTTGTGGTCAGGAGAACGACTTTTGAATGCCAATTCAGGGCGTTCAGATAACAGCCCAAAAATGCCACTGCTGATAAAAGACAATAAACGACCATGTGTGCATGGACACATAGGATAAAATAAAGTGGCGTTTTTGGGCTGTTAAAAAAAACGCCAAAACGTCCAAAAACGGTCGTTTTTGAGATACAGTGTGCATGGAGCCTTAGTCTTTACCCTTTTTTGGGATCATTATTATTATTGTTTCTTGCATTAACTTTGGTAGTTTTCCGGTTCCATAAGCAACCTTCAATACTTCCAGTAACTCTGGTAGCAAGATCTCACCTCATTTTTTTTAGATTTCTGTCGGCAGCCCCTCCATTCCTGGGGCTTTGTTATTATGAATCTGCGCTACTGCCTTTTTTTAGCTCTTCCAGGGATATAGGGCTTACGAAATCTTACTAAAAATTAAGCTGGGTGTTATCTAATTTCAGATCTTAGAATTGCACTGACTTACAGCATTGACTCTAGGAATGTTCACAACTAGATGTATGTGAACCATTAGCACAAGCTCTGACTAAATAGTGTCCAATTGTAATCTCCTCTATATCACTACAGAAAAATGTGTCATGTAATCCTATGATACAGTGCCTATGTTTTTATATATAAAATGGTGACATTGGGTGAGCAAATTAATATTCAACAACTGCACCATTTACACCCTCTAGGTACTTTTACAACCTAGATAATTTTTTTTTTAAAACCGCCTCAGGGAAGACATGTCCATTAGCTCCTGTTCCATATGTGAAGTACAATGACCTTCTAAACCTTAAAAGACCATATGTTATTTAGGCGACCAAGTAGTTCTGAGGTTATCATAGAAGGTATAACAATTGAATTAGCTTTAAAAAACGAAAACAAGCCAGGTAGTTTACAGTTGTCCTCCACACTTCAAAATTGCCATTTCGGCAGCTGTTGGTAATAAAGCAATACTTAATTATAACATAATTAAGCAATAAAAAAAGAGTGTTCTCAGACTAAAATAACTAGGTTTTCTTTCAGATGGTTAGAGGACTAAAATGTCACTGACCACCAATAATTGTGGGATTGTTTTGGGAAAGGTTTAAATGCTAAGTTCACTTTTTTAAAGAAAGTGGTCCATGCAGACAAGAGGACCAGTAATTCAAGACACACTGTAACATTTGTGAAAAAAAATGATTAATCCAAAATGCCTACCTATTGGACTTTTCTGTCACCTATGAAGTCTGGTCAAAAAGCTTCCAATATTTACCTTCCTATGTCCAGACTTATTTCTTGGACATGATAGACATTGGGCACTCGCCTCCCCAGCATTGGAGGAGTGAGTGCACTTTAATGTAGGAATGTAAACATTGGGAGTATTTTTGCCAGACTTCATCTGTGACATAAAATGCCTACAAGTATTACATTAGCATATAACAACATTTTAACAAATGTACTAACTATACACTATACGCTGTTGCATGACAGTGAATAGTTGTCAATCAAACTATGATATTACTTAAACCTAAAGGTGACCTGAGAAGCAAGCAGATGTAACATGCTGACATTGAGGTGGATAATGGAGTTGTTCTTCAAGGTAGGCTGTGTGTAGAAAAGCATATGTACCCAGCCATGTACACACTGAGTTGCTTCCCAATGCTTTATTGTGTTAGTGTTGTTACTTGAGTTTTATCAAAGTGGGCTGCATCCCTACTGTTTCATTAGAATGCTGTGCAACCTCCACCCCCTCCTGGAGACAACCTCCTTTTTTGCTTCTTTATCATATAACCTTTGTTCTTTATTCTTTAACCACTTGTCGCCCGCCCACCGTCAAATGACGGAGGGGCGATGCGGGTCTTGTTCTGGGATGATGTCATATGACTTCGTCCCAGAAAGGGCGCGCAGCATGCCAATCGTGGCCGTGCCATGTTGCCAGGACATGGTGCGACCCTGATCTGTGTAAAGAGCCGAGGCTGCGGCTCTTTAACCATGTTAAGCTGGCCACATGTAAACAAGGAAGTGCCAGTAATCGGTGCTCCTGGCCTCACACTGACAGAGTGTGTGGTGAGGAGATCCGATCAGGGACATCTCCTCACAGAGGAAAACTAGAGATGTAATAAGGGCACTGATCATCAGTGCCTTGATTACCATTAGCGCCACCAGTGCCAGCAATCAGTGGCCATCCCAGTGCCAGCAATCAGTGCCCACAAGTGCCCTACAGTGCCAGCAAGCAGTGCCCACAAGTGCCCACCAGTGCCAGCAATCAGTACCCACAAGTGCCACCAGTCAGTGCCCATTAGTGATGCTAGTCAGTGCTGGCTATTAGTGCCGCCTATCAGTGCTGCCCATCAATGCCCATCACTGCTGCCCATCACTGATGCTTATCAATGCCCATCAGTGCCACCCATCAATGCCCATCAGTGCCACCTATCTGTGCCTATCAGTGCCACATATCAGTGCCCACCAGTGTCACCTATCAGTGCCTACCAGTGCCACCTATCAGTGCCCATAAGTGCGGCATATTAATGCCTCGTCATCAGTGCCATCTAATCAGTGCCCATAAGTGCCACCTCATCAGTGCCCATAAGTGCCACCTCATCAGTGCCCATGAGTACAGCCTATCAGTGCTGCCTCGTCAGCACACATCAGGGAAGAAGAAAAATTACTAATTTACAAAAACTAAGAAACACTTTTTTTTCAAAATTTTCGGTCTTTTTTTTTTTCTAGTAAAAAATAGAAAACCCATCAGTGATTAAATACCACCAAAAGAAAGCTCTATTTGTGTGAAGAAAGTGATAAAAAATTCACATGGTTACAGTGTAGCATGACCACGCAATTGTCATTCAAAATGTGACAGCGCCAAAAGCTTAAAAATGGCCTGGGCTGGAAGGGGGTGAAAGTGTTCTGTATGGAGGTGGTTAATAAAATATTTGAACAAGAAAAGCATATTTATTGAAACAGTTTTGCTTTTTGCAAATATGGTGCCGTAATTTGTATAATTATGTTAGGCCTCATTTACACAGGTGGTTTGGAGATGTTTTTACAGCCCCTTGACCACCCAAAGAAAAACTATTGTGGCAGCTGAAGGGGATTGTGCACATGCCATGGAAATTTAACTTGGCTTGTAAAATTCATGGCAAATGTAACTATTATTTTCAAACGTGCCTCTTAAGTCAGTTGGACTGTGGCACATCTTTTAAGAGTTATAACAAGAAAATGGTATAAAAATACACCCGTACAGACTAAGTCTAACTGGTGTGGGGATGGCTGATATAAGCCTTTACATACCCATTCCAGTGACAGCACTCCCTAGTGAGCGTGGTTCATAAGTGCAAAAAAACTGTATACAAAAATGTGATATAGAGATCACCAAGGCACTTAATCCAAACCAAGACAATCTTTAAAAGTTAACCTTTATTGAATTAGTAAAATCCAAATTCCAAAATAATTACATCCACTGATGCAAAAATGTAAAACCTGACAAAGTTTCAATGATCACGCCAGGACGCGTCCAACACCCATTCATCCACCACCACATCGGCATCTTACACACTTACCAGAGTAAGCCACTGAAATTTATACTGTATGGATAACTCCAAATGCGATGCCTGTATGGAACAGAACAGTAAAAAGTCACTGAAAAGGCTATATGGCTGGGGTGTGTTGGGCCCAATAAGAGTCAGGCATTCAGCATGCAAAAGCACTAAAGCAATTGGCTATTGGCTGGAGTTGGAGGAAGGCAAATCTCAGGAACTACGATCCAAGCTGAGCAAGGTCCCCAAAAACTAAATATAAATGTCACAATTGGTGTCAGCTCAACGTGATCTGCGAGTCAGGCAGTCACTGACAATGTGCTATCCATATAGGGCTATTGGGTATAAAAAGAGACAGGGCATATAGTCCATGTATCATATTCCCTGAGAGTTTGTATAACTTATGCAATTCTTCGAAAGCAGCTGACTCTCAGGTTTAACATAATGGCCATCACGGCCGTAACCCAAAGCACAGTAAGTTGCAACTGCAAACAAACATTGAGACAATAGTGTCAGGTGAGCTCACCGATCCACTCCAAACTAGGAAAGAGGGGGACCTTGATTCCTCTCGTTGCCTCATACAATGTCCTCCGAATGCCGCAACACTCAATTCGGTGTGCACTCAGCCTCCATGTCGGCTGGTCCCAGTCCTACGTGCATGGCCAATCGCCGGAGCATCCCCTGAGCGGTGGGCAGGTAAGTGGTGCATCACTGGGGCCGTGGAATGACGTCCAGTTGACGCGTTTCTTCTGTCCAATCACAGACTTCCTCAGAGCTAGGGAGGGACACACTTAAATAACAGAATCCAAGTTGCAATTATCAATTCCATCACTAGATGTCATGCCATCCACCCACTAGGATGTTCACCACAGATTTAAGACATACAAACCACAAATCAAGGCAAGGTGATCCATATTAGCTCATCCTCAAATCTCCTCCACATAAAACACTTTGAGCAGTGATAGAGCACAGAAGACTACTAACAAGAGCCTGAGAGTGATGCTCCACCCACCCCAAACCTCAACACTAGTGTACTAGATTGTCTTTTAAATTTCTTGCCCTTCTTGCCACTAATAGGGGACGGAATCCTACAATCTCACGCAGAAGCGTGATTTTGGTTAGAAGGTGCCAGTGTTTGGTCATAGTCTGGCGCACCTGTTCCCATTGTGCCCCAAATTTTGTGATCATTCTAACTGGTGAGGTGGAATTCACTTCCAGTGAGATATCTTTTTTCCTAAGGAGGTCCCTCCTATCATGTTTGCTGGCTATAGCTCTAGCCCTTCTGAAATTCTTATGGGAATATCCCCTTTCACGAAAACGCCTATAAAGCTCATCTGCCTCCTTCCAAAATGTTGAGGGAGTAGAGCAGTTCCTGCGTAAATATATGAACTGACCCACCAGTATCCCTCGTATCAATGAAGGAGGGTGATGGCTCCTGACTTGGAGTAAAGTGTTTGCCGCCGTTTCTTTGCGAAATGTTTGGGTCTCAAGTTTTTTCCCATTTATGGTGAATATAATGTCAAGGAAAGGGAGAGTCTGTTTATCAAAAGAGATGGTGAGCTTAATGTTACGATCATTCAGATTAAGTTCATCAAGGAAGCAGGTGAGTTGATCTGGGGTGCCACCCCAGAGCATGAATACATTATCAATGTATCGTACCCACAAAATCCAATGGGCACGATACAACGAGAAACAGTATACCACCTCTTCCTCTCATTGTCCCAGGTGCAAGCAGGCATACGCGGGTGCCCACGGTGCGCCCATCGCAGCTCCTCTCAATTGCTGGTAATAACTACCAAGGAACTGAAAGACGTTATAGGTCAACATGAACTCAAGCAATTCAACTATGAATTCATTATGCACTGCCAAACCTGGGGATTTCTTCCCTAGAAAGTAAGCCACAGCCTTTAAACCCCACTGGTGGGGAATCAAAGTATATAAATATACCCGCCCACCGCTCAGGGGATGCTCTGGCGATTGGCTATGCACGTAGGACCGGGACCAGCCGACATGGAGGCTGAGTGCACACCGAATTGAGTGCTGTGGCATTCAGAGGACATTGAATGAGGCAACTAGAGGAATCAAGGTCCCCCTCTTTCCTAGTTTGAAGTGGATCAGTAAGCTCACCTGGCACTATTGTCTTAATGTTTGTTTGCAGTTGCAACTTACTGTGCTTTGGGTTACGGCCGTGATGGCCATTATGTTAAACCTGAGAGCCAGCTGCTTTTGAAGAATTGCATATGTGATACGAACTCTCAGGGAATATGATACACAGACTATATGCCTTGTCTCTTTTTACACCCAATAGCCCTATTTGGTTAGCCCATTGTCAGTGACTGCCTGACTTGCCCGATCATGTTGAACTGACACCACCTGTGACATTTATATTTAATTTTTGGGGACCTTGCTCAGCTTGGATCGTAGTTCCTGAGAATTGCCTTCCTCCAACTCCAGCCAATAGCCAATTGCTTTAGTGCTTTTTCATCCTGAACGCCTGACTCTTATTGGGCCCAACACACGCCAGCCATTTAGCCTTTTCAGTGACTTTTTACTGTCCTGTTCCATACAGGCATCGCATTTGGAGTTATCCATACAGTATAAATTTCAGTGGCTTACTCTGGTATGTGTGTAAGATGCCGATGGGGTGGTGGATGAATGGATGTTATACGCGTCCCGGTGTGAGCATTGACAACGTTGTCAGGTTTTAAATTTTTGCATCAGTGGTTGTAATTATTTTGGAATTTGGATTTTACTAATTCAATAAAGGTTAATTTTTAAAGACTGTCTGGTTTTGGATTAAGTGCCTTGATGATCTCTATATCACATTTTTGTATACATCTTTTCAGAGCCAAACGTTTGACTCACAGTTAGGGCATGGTAGAGCAATCTTATTTAGAAAAAAAAACATTCAGCAGGCTATTACTTCCTGAACACATAAAAACCTCTACTCTACTGCCCCCTAAAAAGCGATCCAGGCAGTAGAGACTGTGCAAACATAGCCTTGGACACTCAGTTGTGGCACAGTAATTTAAGAAAATGTTGTAGGTTCAAGGACTGTGGCGTATGTAATTTTGCATACAGTGAATAGGCTCAAGTTTTAAGCCCCTTTAACTGTTTGTACAATGTTGCTACACCCACAAATCATAATTGTGCACTGTGTTTGCTACTTCATTTTTTACCTTTGGGTGCCTCTGAGTACCCCAATTATTTCACCATCCTAGCAATACCCTTGCTTGGAACATCATTGTTTGTTTTATTCACCAGAAATGTCTTATACAATTCTCCTTCTTGAAAATATTATACAATTGCTTGCAAATAATTATCTGGTGTATATTTGGACCTATATTTGGTCTCAAATAAATACTCATATCGCATACATTTTTATCAAAATTACCTTTTAAATATGCTCAAAATAGTAGTCAGTGTAGCATTGGAAGACCACAACAACAGCACTACAGTGTTAGACAAAAGTATATTCAGTATATCACAAAAGTGAGTACACCCCTCACATTTTTGTAAATATTTTATTATATCTTTTCATGTGACAACACTATAGAAATTACACTTTGCTACAATGTAAAGTAGTGAGGGTTCAGCTTGTATAATTGTGTAAATTTGCTGCCCCCTCAAAATAACTCAACACACAGCCATTAATGTCTAAACTGCTGGCAACAAAAGTGAGTACACCCCTAAGTGAAAATGTCCAAATTGGGCCCAAAGTGTCAATATTTTGTGTGGCCACCATTCTTTTCCAGCACTGCCTTAACCCTCTTTGGCATGGAGTTCAACAGAGCTTCACAGGTTGCCATTGAAGTCCTCTTCCACTACTCCATGATGACATCACAGAGCTGGTGGATGTTAGAGACCTTGCTCTCCTCCACCCTCCGTTTGAGGATGCCCCACAGATGCTCAATAGGGTTTAGATCTGGAGACATGCTTGGGAAGTCCATCACCTTTACCCTCAGCTTCTTTAGCAAGGCAGTGGTCATCTTGGAGGTGTGTTTAGGGTCATTATCATGTTGGAATACTGCCCTGCGGCCCAGTCTCCAAAAGGAGGGGATCATGCTCTGCTTCAGTATGTCACAGTACATGTTGGCAATCATGGTTCCCTCAATGAACTGTAGCTCCCCAGTGCCGGCAGCACTCATGCAGCCCCAGACCATGACACTACCACCACCATGCTTGACTGTAGGCAAGACACACTTGTCTTTGTACGCCTCACCTGGTTGCCACCACACACGCTTAAAAAAAATCTGAACCAAATAAGTTTATCTTGGTCTCATCAGACCACAGGACATGATTCCAGTAATCCATGTCCTTAGTCTGCTTGTCTTCCACAAACTGTTTGCGGGCTTTCTTGTGCATCATCTTTAGAAGAGGCTTCCTTCTGGGATGACAGCCATGCAGACCAATTTGATGCAATGTGCTACATATGGTCTGAGTACTGACAGGCTGACCCCCCACTTCTGCAGCAATACTGGCAGCACTCATGTGTCTATTTCCCAAAGACAGCCTCTGGATATGATGCTGAGCATGTGCACTCAACTTCTTTGGTCAACCATGGCAAGGCCTGTTCTGAGTGGAACCTGTCCTGTTAGACCACTGTATGGTCTTGGCCACCGTGTTGCAGCTCAGTTTCAGGGTTTTGGCAATCTTCTTATAGCCTAGGCCATCTTTATGTAGAGCAACCATTTTTTTTCAGATCCTCAGAGAGTTCTTTTCCATGAGGTGCCATGTTGAACTTCCAGTGACCAGTATGAGAGAGTGAGAGTGATAACAACAAATTTAACACATCTGCTCCACATTCACACCTGAGACTTTGTAACACTAACGAGTCATATGACACAGAGGAGTGAAAATAGCTAATTGGGTCCAATTTGGGCGCTTTCATTTAGGGGTGTATTTTTGTTGCCAGCAGTTTAGACATTAATGGCTGTGTGTTGAGTTATTTTGAGGGGACAGCAAATTTACACCATTATACAAGCTGTGCACTCACTACTTTACATTGTAACAAAGTGTCATTTCTTAAGTGTTGTCTCATGAAAAGTTATAATAAAATATTTACAAAAATGTGGGGGGTATCCTCACTTTTGTGAGATACTGTATCTTTCCCAAGATGTGGGTGTAGGCTAAAAAAATAAAAAATCCTCTAAAAGAAATAAAATTCATATATCTATTTGTTTAAATTGTTTCCCATAGCATTGAGTCACATTACAACTACATTGTTGTGTAGATTCAATTGTTAACCACTTGAGCTCTGGGAAGGTTTTACCCCCTTCATGACCAGGACAATTTTTACTATTCAATACTGTGCTTCTTTAACTGCACGGTCATGTACACAAATTAAATGTATCTCATATTTTCACACAACTACAGCTGTCTTTTGGTGGTATTTGATGACCTCTGGGTTTTTTATTTTTTATTATACAAATGAAAAAAGACCAAAAATCTAGAAAAAAATAATACGTTTTACTTTCTGTTATAAAATATATCCAATAAAAAATAAAAAATATAATGTTTTAATAAATATAGGCCACAATTTATTCTGCTATATGTCTTATAGACCCCACACTTTCTTTTTTTCTTTCTCTTAGTTTTTTATTTATTTTTCGTTGTCGGTTTTCTTTTGTGTACATTCAGCTGTCAGTGGGGAAACAGGCTTCCCGGCCCACTCCTTAACAACCAGCTATTCTTTACACAAAACTCAGATTGGTCAATAAATTTTCCACCAATTCAAATTCAAATCATTCTGAAAATTTGGAATCCATTAGAAAATCAATAAACAAAAATACATTTTAATTAAAGTTGTTACTAATGTTATTCAGAAATTTGGATCGATCAAATTCTCCAAATAACCAAAAATTTGTCTGAATTTAGATTTGGACTGAAACTAATTGCATGTTTTTAAAAGTTATAGCATCTACAAAGGATGGTATATATACTGGAATTCACGCAGCTATAGATGCTATACTGTAATGGTGGTGATCATTGACTTATAGTGGGATCATGATAGGGTGGAGCGTAATCTGGCACTAACAGACACTATCTGACATTGCTAGAGACACTGATACAGTGATCAGTGATAATACTGTACTACTAATGGCACTGGCTGGGAAGCCGTTAACATCTAGGGGGAATCAAGGGGCTAACTGAGTGCCTAACAATGTGTAATGTGTGCTGCTTTTACTTTCTGATCTATCTGTTTTTTTCTCCCTGCTTTTCAGGGAGAAGAAACAGCCAGATTGCTCTGTGTGTGTGATTGGACACCTCCAATCAGCTGATTTCAAAATCATTGGCTGAAATCTTTTGCCAAATTCATGTTGTGTTTAATCACAGCAGGGGGCGTGCACATGTGTGCCCCGAACCCAGAAGACAGGCATAGATGTACAGGTACATTGTCCAGCCTGCCTGTGTTGCCCATCCTCAGCATATCTACTATGGGTGGGTGGCAAGTAGTTAAAGGAAGCATCACCTGGCTTACAACACTTTCCCTTTCCTTATTTCTGAATGCATGAGACTCTCATGTGATCTTGTAGACCTCATTGAAAGTGTTTGCCTTGCACAGAATTAATCTAATTTTTTCTTTTAAATTCTCACTTGCACCAGAATCATAAGGTCTCATACACACGGACATTTTTACAGCTGCATTTTTTAGCTTTTTTTACAGCTTAAAACACCTTGCCATGTTATTTCATGACCTCATAGACACACAGATATTTTTGAGCTGTAAGTGGCATAGGCGTTTTAAGCTCCAAAAAAAAACCCACGACCAGCGCGTACTGAGGCTCCAACGCTAGAGCTGTTTTAACGCCAACGCCAGGAAAAGCTCAAAAATGCAGCTTAACATTGTATACAGAGCATTAGTCCTCATGAGGTGTTTCTCTGCCTCTATTAAAAATCAATGGTTCCCTATGGGAGCCCATTGATTTGAATAGAAGTCGCACCAGAAGTTGGATCATGATGATGCGACTTGCGGTTCGACTTGTGTGCTGAGGATCTTAAAGGGGAACCCCCACTGAAGTGAAAAAAAATGGTGTGGGGTTCCCTCCCAAGAGATACCAGACCCTCCGGTCTGGTATGGATTTTAGGGGAACCCCCACACCAAAAAAATGGTGTGGGGTCACCCCCAAAATCCATACCAGACCCGGCAGGTCAGGAAAGGGGGGATGATCGAGTACCCCCCTGAACCATACCAGGCCCCATGCTCTCAACATGGAGGGATGAGTGCTTTGTGTCAGGGGGGCCCTGCGCCCCCCCACCCCAAAGCACCTTGTCCCCATGTTGATGAGGACAAGGGCCTCTTCCCAACAACCCTGGCTGGTGGTTGTCAGGGTCTGTGGGTGGGGGCTTATCGGAGTCTGGAAGACCCCTTTAACAAGGGGGCCCCCAAATCTTAGTCCCCCACCCTATGTGAATGAGTATGGGGTACCCCTACCCATTCGCTTAAAAAAAGTGTCAAAAATAAACACACTACACGAGTTTTTAAAGTATTTTATTAAATCAGCTCCGGTGTCTTCTCCCCCTCCGGCTCTTCTCCCTCCTCCGGTGATGTCTTCCCCCTCTGCCAGTTCTTTTCCCTCTCCAGTTCTTCTCCTCTCTGTGCTGTCCTCTCATCTCCCTCTTCTGCTGGGACTTTTGCCTGCTCGCTCTTTTGCTGGGTCTTCTGTCTTCTCGCTCTTTTGTTGGTCTTCTCCATTGTCTTCTCGCTCTGTTCTTGTTCCAATGTTGACTCGACGCAATCTCCCGGTGTAAAGCTGTGTGCACTTATTTATATTGGCATGGGGCGGGGCCACCCGCTGATGTCATCTGGAGGCCCCACCCCCTTGTGACATCACTGCCCCATCATGCCCTGGGAGGTGACATCACAAGGGATAGGGCCTCCCCATGATGTCAGCGGGTGGCCCTGACCCATGCCAATATAAGTCAATGCACACAGTGGAGCCAGCATTACACTGGGAGATTATGTTGAGACAACATTGGAAGAAGAACAGAGGAAGAAGACAGCGTATAAGACCCGGCAAAAGAGCAAGAAGGGAAGACAGCACAGAGAGGAGAAGAACCAGCAGAGGTAGAAGACATTGCCGGAGGAGGGAGAAAAGCCAGAGAGGGAGAAGACGCTAGAGCTGATTTAATAAAGTACTTAAAAACCCTTGTAGTGTGTTTCTATTTGACACTATTTTTTTTTGGTGAATGGGTAGGGGTACAATGTACCTGTTCAGGTGGGGTTGAGAGAGATGTATTTTTCTAGGAAGTACTTTAGCCCAACATGGTCCTTTCTTGCTTAAACTCTGTTACAATGTTTACAGACAAAGTTTACTTTTCAATTATAACAATATATAGTGTATGCATGTTGTTTATTGTAAATATGATAATATATGTAAATGTTTATTTTACAGCTTTTCATTTAGATTTTTTACATTTAGCTTTTGGCTAAGCAGGAATCTCTTGGTGGAAAGCTAAATTATGCAGGAGATACAGCCCTGTGCAGAAAGCTGTCACATATATAACAGCTTCCTAGCACATGCACATCCAGCTAGTATACCTCTGTACACCAGCTTAGAGTTCATCTTAATTCCTGAAATCTGGTTGTCATTTTTTTAAGCATTTGTTATTGCCATAGCGACAGTGGTGTTAGTAAGAACTACCTTCATTTGATACATGTGTCAGTAATATTATTTAAACTGGCTCAAATTCTTGCCTCAATTAAGCCCAGGTGGTTCTTAAAGGAATTACCTTCAGAAATCTGGCAAAAAGGCTATAGTGAACTTTTCTGGATATATTTGTGATTTTTATAATATAGTTTTTAATGTTTTGAATAACTAATAACTTAAAAAAAAAATGGTATGATTTTTATTAGTACCTCAAAAGTCTGCCTTTTGGGGAGTGCGCATGCGCGGGACCTCCGTTCTCACACACTGAACGGGAGCTCCGTCCCGCTCCGGCCTTTTGAGGACTCCAGAGTCGGTGCAGCATCACAGACCTGCTAAATCCAGCAGCTCCACTCAGCAGAGCACCCAGGGTGTCGAGCCATATGTCCGGGGAACCCCCCAAACGAGAGGTTCAGAGGCAGCTAGTGTATGGCCCGCAGGCCTCAGGCCTTTCTAAGATGGCGTCAGCGTCTCTCCAGTGCAGCCCAGCAGAGGACTCGGTCTCCATAATGGACACTGTGGGTGAGGATGATCGGGCTTCGGCCCCACCAGCAACGCCCTCTACCCCATCCTCAGGCTGCAGGCATCCCCAGCTTCCACAGAGGAGCTTTTAAGGAGATCCATGGAAGAGGCTCTTTTCTCTCCCAGGCCAGATAGCCCTGACAGCCATGCAGATCTCTCCCTTGGCACAACATCATACAGCAGACATGGGTCTGCTACTTAATCGCTTCTCAGAAATGCTGGCTGCAGGACTGGCACAAAATGCTGACCACATTACTGAAGTGATTAAAGCTGACATTCTCAATTTGGGCACCCGCATTGAGGCCATAGAACAGGTGGTGGATAATACATCAGCAAGGGTGAACCAAAACACTCATTGCATTCAAACTATCCAGGATCAATTGGACACAGCCTTAGCAAAGATTGATGACCTAGAGAACAGGAATAGACGAGTGAACTTTCGCATCAGGGGGATCCCTGAATCTATTACTGATGTCCAGGACGCTGTCAAATCTTTCATTAAGGAAATACTCCCTAATACTCCAGACACTTGGCTTGAGCTGGACAGGGCGCACAGAGCTCTTCAACCACCACGCCAAGATGGACGCCCGAGGGATATCATCGTAAAACCCCATTATTATGCCATTAAGGAAGGGATTATGAAAAAATCTAGGGAACTAGATTCCTTGACCTTCCAGGGCCATACTATCCAGGTGTTTGCGGACATCTCACCAGCAATGATCCAAAAGAGACGTTCACTTAAACCCCTATTGGCAGTGTTATCACAAAAGGCGATTAAGTACTGGTGGTCTTTTCCTTTTCGCCTACAATTCACTTACCACTCCAAAACCTTTGGTTTTTCCTCCATACAGGAAGGTGAAAATACCTTACATCAGCTTGGTCTGATTTCCCAGGAGGCAACACCGGCTCTCCAATCGCGTTCCAGTTCGTCCAAAAGACCTCCCCTGGGGAGCCCTATCACCCCTCTTTGGAACAAGCAACAAAGCAAGAGACAACGAGATGCCAATCTCCCCCGTTGATCTGTTGGGACATGGTTTGCTTCCTTTTCATGAGACGGGTCTCTGGGTTTGAGCCCCTTGTTAGGGCTCTGTGAATCCCAGAAACACACCCACCTGATTCTGTTCCTTCCCCCCTGGGTGACTCTAGCCCCCCTTTTGTCCACCTGGGTATCCCTCCCATTCCCAGGGGGGAAGGAAGGTAAGCTGGGACTCCTCCACTCTAGTGGGGGGTTCACAGACCGTTTGATTTTTGTTTTTTTCACTGCGTTTTGAGTATCAGCAATTGTTTTTAGTTCCACTTTTTACTTGTTCTTCCTTCTCTATTTTACAAGAGAGACTTCGGTCCCACTGATTTAACTAGGCAGGTTTTAAAGCTATTTTGAATGTATTATTGTTGCCCCGGCCTGGGCAGTCCCTGGCCGGAGCGGTTCGGCATGCACCTCCTCCCACCGTTGACTTGGGACCTCAAATCTCGCTCTCCTGTGGGACAGCGACCTAGATCTAGGTCGCCAAACTTTTCTTTACCTTCCGCCAGAAGGTCTTGGTGGGTTCAGGGTTGCCCTGACCCACTCCAAGGGAGCATGACCCACGTTCTGGCTCACTCTCCCTTGGGTTTAGCTTTCAGATGGATGTTTGTTATACATTGTTTTGGTGTTTCTTTTCTTCTTCTCCCTTTCCTGACCTTTTCTTTACTTCCTGCTTTCCCGTCTCCCATGATTCTCATATGGCTTTTTTTGTTTTTCAGAGATTGGCTGCTGTATTTGAGTTTTCACCGCAGCCTGGTCCACATCTTTAGCCCAGAAACCTTTGCCCGGGTTCTGTCCGTCCACTCCGGGGTTCCCCCAGTTGTCCAGGCGATAAGTACTATTAGTACCACAGTAGATATACTCTCCTCCTGCGGTCATGGCTAAGACCGAAACATCCATCTCCTTCTTGAAATTTGCTACCTACAATACACAGGGCCTAAATTCCCCCTCCAAAAGACGTAAGACCCTTCAATTCTACCACTCCAAAGGCCTAGACGTTGTGATGTTACAATAAACTCACTTCCCTGTTAACTTTCAGCCATCGTTTCTACACCACAAATTCCCTACTTTTTATCTTTCTAAAGCTGATTCCAAGAAAAGGGGGGTTGCTATCCTCATTTCTAAAAAAGTGGCTTTCAACCACATACTGACTGTTAAGGACCAGGAAGGGAGGTATATCCTGGTCAAGGGAGAAATAGGCGGCTACATTCATACGTTCGTCTCCTACTACTCCCCCAACCAGGGCCAATCCGGGTTTTTCTCAAGTCTGTTCCAGTCCCTAGGCCCCCATTTCGAAGGTACCTTGGTAATGGGCGGGGATTCCAATATAGCATTTGATGGCCTCTTGGACAAAGAGTCCTCGGGACATCTTTGTCCTAAGCGTCCCCCCAAACAAAGCATGAAAATAACTTGCCTTATCAATTTGTTTGGCTTGGTGGACTCATGGAGAGAGGCTAATCCCTTGGCTAAAGACTTTACACACTTCTCAATACCCCACAACACATATGCGAGAACTGACCATATTTTTCTCCCCTCAAATGAGGTACACAGGCTTCAAAGGTCCTCAATTCTGGACGTGCCGTGGCCGGACCATTCTCTAGTTACTCTTATGCTCATCGGCTACCCATCCCCTGCGGGTCCACTCCCTTGGAGGCTGAACGAATCCTTACTCTCTGATCCCACTTTGGTGAATATGATAGGGAATGAGATTAAGGATTACTTCAAGCTCAATGACGCCCCCGAGATATCGCCCAACCCCCTTTGGGGCGGGCATAAAGCTGTGGTTAGGGGGGCTCTCATACGTCTAGGAGCACAACGGAAATGGGAACGTCAGGTCGACTTGAAAAATTTAGAAGCCAAGTTCAAACAGGCTAGTTGTGCCCATAAACGGCTTCCCACGGTGGACTCTCTAGCGGAATTGGATTCCGCTAAACTAGCTCTTAACCTAGCCCTCACGTCAGCTGCGAACAAACATCTCCAATGGACAGAGGGTCGCTTTTATCTGTCGGGCAATAAGATAGGCCCTAATTTGGCCTCTAAATTGTCTCCCAGATTTAAGCTCCTTTCATGCCCAAGGATCAAATCCCTGTCTGGTACACTTACACAGAACCCTAAGCGCATTCTGGAGTCATTTCGCGAATTTTATTCCACCCTGTACTCTAGTATCTCTTCGGAGAACACAGGCAGGGGTGATTCCTTTCTGGAGGGAATCCCCCTTCCCAAAATTGATGATCAATATAGGTCTGCACTAGAGGCCCCCTTTTCGGAATCCGAAATTTGCCAGGTAATCAAGGACCTTAAAACGTCCTCAGCCCCGGGCCCAGACGGATTTTCTAACATCTATTACATGACATTTGGCCCTATTCTCTCCCCATACTTAGCCTGCCTTTTTAATTCCTTTAGGAAGGGTCAGCCCTTAGACTCCCAGGCTAATTTAGCCTACATCACTGTTCTACCTAAGCCGGGTAAGGATGCTAGCGAAAGTGGTAATTACAGACCAATCTCCCTTATAAATAATGATCTCAAAATCATGACTAAGATTCTTGCTAACCGTCTACCATCCTTTATTGGCTTATATGTGAATAGAGATCAGGTTGGCTTCATTCCTGGGAGGCAGGGTCCTGACCAGATTAGACAAGCCTCAAACATTATTTCTCTCCTGCGTTCGGGATGGGGGGGTGCCTGCTCAGGAGGGCCTTCTGTTGTCGCTTGACCTACATAAGGCATTTGATTGGCTCTCCTGGCCTTATTTGTTCACGATTCTGAAAAGATGGGGCTTTGGTCCCAGGTTCATCTCTGTGCTCTCAGCCATTTATTCCCAGCCTAGGGCCAAGGTGCGCTTTCAAGGTCATTATTCAGACAGCTTTCCGATTGAAAGGGGTACCAGACAGGGTATCCCTTATCTAGGGGTCACTCTCCCCTCCTCATTCAAGCGCAACTACCAATCAAATTACCCCCGCTTTACAAAAAGCTTCAAGCTGACCTGGCTCATTGGGGATCACTTGGCCTCTCTTGGCTGGGTAAAATTAATGCAATTAAAATGACCCTTTTACCCAGGATCCTTTATTTCTTTCGCTCTCTGCCGATTTCAATCAACAAACCTCATTTGCAAAGATTGCAATCTGCCATAATCAAGTTTGTCTGGGGCAAAAAGGGCTATCGTCTTTCCAAACATATGCTCTTTTGTCCCAGACGCAGAGGGGGTTTAGGCCTTCCTAATCTTTGGTCATACTATTTAGCAGCGCAACTGGCCCAATTCTCCATCATATATGCTAGAGGCTCCAAACCCGAATGGGTCTCTTTGGAGAGACAAGCTATTCCCTCATACACCTTGGATTATCTAGCCTGGTGCCCTGCTAAACTTAGACCCCCCCATTCTTGCCCCGACACTCTCTCACTCTATTCATCTCTGCGACCAGATCCACAAATCCAATCTAATTACATCACAATGTCGCCCCATGTCACACATCTTTAATAATCCCCTCTTTCCTCCCGGTCAGAACGTTAGGGACTTTGGATGGTGGGTTAACAAGGGCCTTCTTAGGATAGACAATTACTTCAACTCACGGGGTCCCCTAACCCTCAAATATTGTTCTGAGAAATTGGAAATGCCCCTGAATGAGAGGTTTCACTTCCTCCAGATCTCACACTGCTTACATTCCATTTGGCTAGACAAGTCACTCCCCCTGGAGACCACCCCATTTGAACGCTGGTGTTCTGGCATATCTGATGTGAAAGGTGGAATCTCACTAATTTACTCTGGGCTGGTTGACCCGCAGGAAAAGGCTTCATACATGCAGGCTTGGGACGAGGACCTTGGAGTGGACTGGGACATTGAAACCTGGCATCGGACCTTCGCAAGATCTTTTAAAGGTATTTTAAACACTTCTTTAATAGAGGCTAACATTAAGCTCATAACGAGATGGTATTTGACTCCTCTCTGCCTGGGTAAGATGTTCCCATCCTCGTCCCCCACCTGCTTTAGGAATTGCGGTCATGAAGGTTCTCTTTTACATACTTTCTGGGAATGCCCCAGAATTAGAAGCTTCTGGAACAAGGTATTTCACTTGCTTTGTAAAATCACCAATGCAGACATCCCTCAGAAGCCGCATGTAGTTCTTCTCAACCAACCTGTACAGGCTTTATCTAAATCCTCCCAAGCACTGGTATTCTTTATCCTTCTGGGGGCAAAGCTGACAGTTGCTCGGGCATGGAAATCTCACCGGGTCTATTTTCACTCAGTCAAATGTAAGGTTTCCTGGATAATGTCTCAAGAAAAGATCTCCAGCATTATCCTGGATAGGGTAGCGAAATTTGAAAGTATCTGGAGACCTTGGGCACGTTACATGGGCATCCAATTATGAGACGTCATTCATTTCTTCAACCACCAGTCTTGGGTATAGTTTGTTTGGACCACCCTCTTCCCTTAGTTTCAGTAGCCACCCTCTGATCATTCCTTTCTTCATCTCCCCCATTTCTCTGCTTGCTCCTTCCCTCTCCTTCTCTCCTCTTCCTTTTCCTTTTTTTCTGTCCTTTCGCCTCTCTCGTTCCTTTCCTCTTTCTCTTTCCCTTCTTTTTGGTTTTCCTGGTTTCACCAGGATGTCAGTTAGAACAGTTCATCCCCTTTATGTTGGGTTTCATTCAACCACCCTCATGCAGCTGTTTCCCCATTTCAAATTCATCTTACACTTACACTTTGTTTCCCTAGTCTGGCTTTAGATGCCCCCAGGTCCGGTTTCCAGTTTGTCCCTTTTACCCTGGGGAGTGGGGGTTCTGGGGGGCATTTCCTTGGCCACAGCTTGATCCCACTGGGGTGGCGGGGGACGGCCCCGGGGACCCTCACTTCCCTCAGGGATCTGGTCCTGGAATTTTTGTTGCTCTTACCCAATTTATTTGCTGTAGGGGATAGGTTTATGCAATTCTTATCTGGAATCTTCCTGCATTAAGGTTATGACTCAGTACAGATTTCTGTATTCATTCCCCCCAGTATATACTCTGTGGGGGAATTGTTTGTATCATAACTGTTTTGTCTCATCTTACTGCTACTGATGGATTTTTTTACGATATTGTTTTCTAATAAAAATATTTTAACAACAAAAGTCTGCCTTTTTCTTTAACAATTTGATTACACCAAACAGTTGTATATTGGCCATTAACTTATTAGAAAAAGTTAGAATGCAGTCAGATGTTCCTTTCCCCCTATATGAGATCCAATATTTGAAGAGCATTTGCCAATTATCCCAGGAAATGTAAATGGTCCATATGTCAAGCAGTTCTAATCATGTGTACAACTACTTCACTGATAAAAATGATTCTGTTGCCTCCATCACACGACGCTTCCAACACATAGGTATCGGAAAACTCTTGTAGCACATTTACTCAACGCGGCCAAAATGTGCATCCCCACCCGATGGAGATCTTCATCCCCCCCAACAATTCACGAATGGCTCTCCCGTGTCAACCGCATAGCAGAAATGGAAGAGCTAATACAGATTGCTAAGGACTCTCCTTCCAAATTCTCCCATACATGGGCATGCTGGACACACTTTAAAACCATGGAAGAATATGCTTCCTTGACAACCACCCGATAGATTACTCTCTGACAACCAATTCGAGACCCCGACCGGGGCCCCTGGGGGGCCCGGCGGTGGGGACCTGAGAGACCTGGGCAAAACGCACTGCATACTTAACCCTCCCTCCCTCCCTTTCTCCCCCCCTTCCCTGATTCTCCTCTACCTCCATCTATCTTCCCCCCCTTCTTTCTCCCCACTTTCTGCACCTACTCCGGCAATGATTGACCACCATAAATCACTATGTACATTCACATACAAATTGAGATCCTGCTTTTACATTCCCACACAACATCAACATATCATCCACAGCCCCCTCACAGGCCAGACAACATAGCACCCCTAAGCCACCCCTTGCCCCCCTAAATGAAGCACGGACTGCTCCGAAAAAGACCTAGACCAAAACAGAACATAAGTGCCAACCCCCTCCACGAAATTCAAGGGCTCATGTCCCACCCCTCTATAGAAATAATATGGAGCGAAAAGCTACACCTACCCACAGCCCTATGATACTGTAGACAACTAGCTTGTTAAGACTAGTTGGAAATCGGGTACGGTAGACAATTCGTAGAGGCCACCGGATGACGTCAGCATTCTTTAGTAAGCATAACCTTGTGAGCATTGTACTGTCATAATCAAGGCATGTTGTAACTGATCCCATTTTGTATGTAACATACTCTTGACTTATGTTTGCCGAGTATATTGTACTGATTATATACTTCCAATAAAAAAATTTTCTAATGGAAAAAAAAAAAAAATGATTCTGTTGGCTTGTAATTTTAACATAAACGTGTTATCATTTTCAACAAATGAATAAATGTTAATTAATTTACTTTGATATTTAAGTACCTTACTTAATTTTCATTAATTCTTAAAACACACCTTTTACTTTTACAAAAATAATGTATAATATTGAGTAATCTAGACAAAACTTTAAGATATGTGCATTTCCATATTCTAAATGAGTTACATTTACTTAAAAAAAATCTTTTCATTTGACTGAAATTGTAGGATGCATATAAACTATGGTTCCAGACAAGTAATAGGGCAGCACTGTGGTGTAGTGGTAAGCACTTCCCCCTCGCAGCAAAAGGGTTGCTGGTTTGAATCCTGACCATGACAATACCTGCCTACCTGCCTGGAGTTTGCATGCCTATGTGGGTTTCCCCCCATACTCCAACGCCATGCTGGTAGGGTAATTTGATTCCTGTCTAAATTGGCCCTGGTATGTGTGTGTATGTAGGTGAGTTAGGGATCTTAGATTGTAAGCTCCATGAGGGTAGGGACTGACATATATATGTAAAGCACTGTGTAAATTGACGGCGTTATATAATTACCTGAAATAAATAAATGTATGCATTCCTAACTTTAACCTAGAGTCTAGAAACTGGAAAAATTGAATTGGCTTTACTTTACTTAAACCTATGATCTATAAACTGGAAAAAATGAGTTAGCGTTACTTAAAACTCTAGTTCCAGACAAGTTAAGGTATGTATTCCTAGCTTGAAACACTATGGTCTATAAAATGAAAAAAAATTGAGTTGGCTTTACTTAATACAGCAAAGTTGAAAACATGAAAAGTCTAATGAGTCAGACAAAAATAAGTTTACTTGACAGTACTTAAAAAGCTGATGCAAATAGTTGCCTCAATTTGTTTGAGCAGACCCAGCACAATATTTTTTACAGTGTTTATTTGCTGTGATGCATGCTACATAGGCACCTCTACAGTGCCTCAGATATACAGTTTAACAGAAAAAAGCAGTCATGGTTTGAGCAGTCCTCAATTAGCATTGCTTGCAAAATTAACTGAATATATTACTTAAAGTAGACCTAAAGCCAAAACTTTTTTTTTTTTTTGCTACCTGTATCTCATTGGGGATATATCCCATGACTTGTCAAAAACAGAAAGTGAGAGAAAATCCCTGGTTGTCACCAGGGTCACCAGAACTAGTATACTGATTGGTAGAGTTACCCTTTATACCTTTTCGGGTGACAACCCAAACTTTGTGATTTTCATTCACTTTTACCATTGGTGATAATGGTAAACAGGACAAATGGATTGGGTGTATAAAAACCTGACAGGTATTGTAATCGGCTGCCATTTTTATCCAATATTATATAAAGATATTAGTGTGTATGACCTGCTCATTTTTCTCATGTTGAAAATGATGCATAGTGCACAGAATTTTACAGACTCTAGTGCATGTCCTGAAAATTCAAGTGTGGCAGAAGTTTAACCTTTGGCAGTCACATGAACTTATTTTGATTAGGTTTTCATCTACAATGAATGATTTCATGCACATTCTAATCAGGCTGCCTGGTACCAGTTTCCAAGTTGTTACTATACTAACCACTTAAGGATCGAGCCTTTTTTTGACATCTGTTGTTTACAAGTTAAAATCATTTTTTTTGCTAGAAAATTCCTTAGAGTCCAAAACATTTTTTTTTCAAACACCCTAGAGAATAAAACAGTGGGGGCCATATTTCCCTCACTTCACTTCCAGCCTCTCAGGATAATGGATCAGATCGTCTCTGCTGCTACCAATAAGTAAGCGGTGGAGACAATTGTTACTTGATGGGGGGCATCGCTCCCGCCGCCAATAAAAGTGATCTTACGGCAAATCCACTGCAGAGACTACTCTTATCTTAAAGTGGACTACCTGCCATTTTTAAAAATACTGGTAGCTGCCATAATAATAATCAGTACAAAAAGCACAATATACATAATAATATTAGTGTACATAGGTTTTTAGAACATAAGAGCAAATTTAAAATGTTGTTTTGACTTACTGTAGCTGTGCCAGAGACAGTTTGTGCATTTGTATCCGTGACACTCTGTTCAGAGTGTGTCTGCACCGGAGGGTACATACTTAATGTGTGCTCTGAAACTGTGGACTGTCCTGTATAGTCTGGAGCCGCATGGGGATGTGGAGTTGTATATTCTGCTGGAATACCATTTTGGGTTGGGGCAAACTGAGCAGAGGCATAAGGTTGAGCCATTGTGTCGGGAGGTGCTGTAGCTTCCTGATTACCCTGAGAAAAAGAAATTGCAAGTGATAAGCATGAGCTGTTCAAGAGTAAAAAATCTTCATCAAATGTGAATTTTACTAGAATGGCTGAATTTAGGGTTTCTATTTTGTACCTCACAATGTATTCAGAACACATTCAGAAATCAAATATCACTAAAAATATTGAATATAATGTAAAAACAACTAATGCTGTCTATAAATACAAGCATGCTGCATGACCTAAAATATAGTCTGCCAAATACAGCCTTTCTCAAGGTAACCGAGTACAGTATGATTTCATTAGGTTGTGTTTCCTCAATGACTGCTCTAAAGAATAAAATAAAAAAGTGGGGGCATACTGTATGTTAATAGAGTTGAGCGAACTTCTAGAAGTCCGGGTTCTGCTGGTTCGGCCGAACTTCGGGACAAAGTCCGGGTTCGGGTCCGGACAGAACCCGAACTTTGTCCCGGACCCCGAACCCCATTGAAATCAATGGTGACTCAAACTTTTAGGCACAAAAAATGGCTGTAAAAAAGTCCTGGAAAGTCCTATAGGTCTGCAAAAGGAAGGAAATTGGGGTAAGGGTGGGACAAGTGCCCTACAAAGAAATGGGGACAGGGAAATAACTTTAAATATTTTTAAAAAATAAAAAATCATCTTCAAACTGTGTCAAACAAGTATAAATAAGCCGGGAGAACCCATATCACTGTTCTGCAAACATCTGGAAACTGTGTGTGTCACTTTAAATAAAACCGGAACTAACTGAACTACTGTTCTGCAAACATCTTACCCCAAGCCCCAGGCCCTGTTTCAAGCCCAAGACAGGCCTGGGCTTGGGCCTGAAACAGGGCTTCAAGCCGGCTTGGTCGTCTTGGGCCTGAAGATCTTCAAGCGAGTTGAGATAATTGTATGTCATACGGGGGT
>BLSH010192100.1:253380-266516 GCA_018402905.1 Glandirana rugosa | reverse complement strand
AGATGTTTGCAGAACAGTGATATCATATCACTGTTCTGCAAACATCTGGAAACTGTGTGTGAAACTATAGCAGATCGAAACCATATCCCTGTTCTTCTCTATGCTGTAGTTTCACACACAGCTTCCAGATGTTTGCAGAACAGTGATATGGGTTAGCCCCGGTTTTTGTTAAAGTGTTACACAGAGTTTCCAGATGTTTGCAGAACAGTAGTTCAGTTAGCCCCGGTTTTATTTAAAGTGACACACAGAGTTTCCAGATGTTTGCAGAACAGTAGTTCAGTTAGTCCCGGTTTTCTTTAAAGTGACACACACAGTTTCCAGATGTTTGCAGAACCGTAGTTCAGTTAGTCCCGGTTTTATTTAAAGTGACACACACAGCTTCCAGATGTTTGCAGAACAGTAGTTCAGTTAGTCCCAGTTTTATTTAAAGTGACACACACAGTTTCCAGATGTTTGCAGAACAGTAGGTCAGTTAGTCCCGGTTTTATTTAAAGTGACACACACAGTTTCCAGATGTTTGCAGAACAGTGATATGGGTTCTCCCGGCTTATTTATACTTTTTTTGACACAGTTTGAAGATGATTTTAGAACAGTTATATGGCTTCTACCGTTAATTAATACTTTTCAGACCCAGTTTGTAGATGGTCCACATCCATTTCCATTTTTGATTTTTTTATGTTTTTATTTTTTTTAAAATGCTTTTAGTTATTTCCCTGTCCCCATTGCTTTGTAGGGCACTTGTCCCACCCTTACCCCAATATTCCTTCCTTTTGCAGACCTCTCAGACTTTCCTGGACTTTTTTACAGCAATTTTCAGAACTTTTGGTAAAATTACCAGAACCCCGGACCCGGACTTTTTTTGAAAAGTCCGGGTTCGGGTCCGGGTCCGGGTCCCGGACACCCCAAAGTTTGGTATGGACCCGAACTTTACAGTCCGGGTTCGCTCAACTCTATATATGAATACTGGTGCACAGGAAATAATGTTGCCAAAAATAAATCTTTGTGGATCACACATCAGGTAAGGTGTAGATTTTAACATATGTTGTTGTTAAGAGACGGTTCACATAGGGGCGACTTGTCAGGCGACTTGAGTTGCCTGACAAGTCGCGCCCCATGCATTGCAATGGAACCATTCTAATAGGAGCGACTATGTGGGGTTGCGCTGAGTCACCCCTGAAGTCGGACTGCCCCTGTGTGAGCCAGCTCTAAAAGCCAGAGTAAATAGCCTTTCCTTTTTTTTGTTTTATATCAGAGAACTCACAAATGTACACACACATACACAGACAACTGAAAAGTTACACATGCAAATATAAATTAAATCCAAATTGTTATAGGTGGATGTACAAATTTTATCATTTAAAATGTTAACGTTTGGGTGCAAATATTTCAAATGCATTTTAACCACTTCACCCCCGGAAGGATTTCCCAGGTTAGGACCAGAGCACTTTTTGCAATTCGGCGCTGTGTCGCTTTAACTGACAATTGCGCGGTCGTGCGACGTTGTACCCAAACAAAATTTACGTAATTTTTTCCCCACAAATAAAGTTTTCTTTTGGTGGTATTTGATCCCCTCTGCATCATTTCTGATCGCCGCTATAAACAAAGAAAAAGCGACAATTTTGCAAAAAAAAAAAAACAATATTTCTTACTTTTTGCTAAAATTAAAATCCAAAATAATATATAAAAAGACATTTTTTCATCAGTTTTGCCCGATTTATATTCTTCCTCATATTTTTGGTGAAAAAAATCGCAATCAGCGTTTATTCATTGGTTTGCGCAAAAGTTGCCACGTTTACGAATAATGAGAATTCATTTCTGGGGTTTTTATTTTTTTTTATTTTTTACTAATAATGACGGTGATCTGCGATTTTTAGCGGTACTGCAATATTGTGGCTGACATGTCGGACATTTTTGACACTTTTTTGGGACCAATGACATTTATACAGCGATCAGAAATGTAAATGTCCACTGATTACTGTATAAATGCCATTGGCAGTGAAGGGGTTAACCTGCAGGGGGAGATCTAGGGGTTAACTGTGTTCCCTGGGCGTGTTCCCATTGACAGAGCAGGGAACCGCTGTGTTTACATCAGCAGTTCCCCGCTCTTTGGCCCTGGCAGCTCATCAATCCTCCAGAGTGTGTTGGGAATGAGTGCGCGCCGGCGGCGGCACGCTCGCCCCCTTGCTGCGCCTGCGCGAATCACTGCCTTTTTACGGCGATTCGCGGGACGCATCCACACAGCCGCAGTAAATATACGGCGCACGGTGTGGAAGCCGTTAAGTCATTGGCTGAAAACCCACACACACCTTTAGCTGCTCAGTTTTCTAAGCTGTATTATAAAAGGGAACAAGCAACTGATTCATTCTCATGGATAACATAGAGAGTGTCTTACTGTTTTCTAAAGCAAACCATAGAATGAATATGAATGTTTCTAGTTCATTTACAGAAGAACACTGCACATCAAAAATTGGATAAGAATTGTTCAGTGTAACAAAAATTGTACCCCTATGGGAGCAATACTCTATACTTTGTGAACATTTATGTAATTAGCTACTATCAGAATCAATGTGTTTTTAGGATTTACATTTTTAAATCAATACAGATTGGCAACATTTGTGCACATTAATATTATTACCTTTATATTGTTATTTTGGTATGTTTGCTTGCAACCAATTCAACACCCCCTACTTAGATACAGCTCACCTAACTACATATTCCCATGCAGTGGAAATCCACTAAACATTCACTAGACACTAGAAATGTTTCACATTTTTCAAAATACAAATTCCATTTTAGAGTTGCAGCATAAGGTTTAACTCAATAGAATGTGCTCATTTGACTTTAGGTAAAAAGCAGTCTACTTCCACTGCACATTTTGAATTCCCGATTACATCTCTGAGTTGTTTGTAAGTAAATAGGGTAGGTGGTTTGTGTGCCAGGTGGCAGCCCTAAAGTAACATCAGTACATTACAGTCTATTGCAGCAATAGCATGTGGCCTTTATGACTGCAGAAGAGAATTATGCTCTAAACTCATAGATTATTTCTTTGGTAAACAAGTTGTTTTGTCTGTGAGTGAATAACCTGAAGCATGACATTTAAATGATTATACAGATATTTCCAACACAACAGGATTGTATCTTACTGACATGTGCTCTGCCAGTATTTAATATTTTACTGCATATAATTTCCTGCATTCAAATACAAATTAGCAATTCTGAAACAGCTGGTGAGGTTGTGTGCCCGTTATGTATATATATATTTATACATAATATAACTTTTTATATACTTTTTTTTTTAAATTTTGGTTGCACATGGCAGTCTATATCTATTTGTTCAGCATTAAAGGATAAATACAGATTTACATCCTTCATGAATGCTGCAGCCTATACAATACAATATGGTGTGTGGACAACAAATAATAGCAAGGATACCGCGTTCACACCATATATCTAGTTACTGGGCCAATTAAATGGTCAAAATTAGACCTATATCAGACCGCTAATTAGCTAGCATACAATTATATGTTCAACTTAGATGTTTACATGACATTGTGATTATGAGGTGAATGAATTATGTCTGTGCCCGTAACTAAAACAATAATCACATAAATATATAATTGCGCAATAAAACTAATAGTATTACAAAGTGAAAAAACTTGAAAAAATATTAAACTCACAATTAAATGGGTGCTCTGCCTGCATCAAACCACTAGATGTCAGTTGTGCAATAAAAGGTAACCTCCACACTAATAGTATGAGGTTTTAAGTGTATACAAATGAAGTCCTTTGAACACAAATAATTAAACACATAAGTGTAAATGAACTAATTAAGTGAAGAAAAAAAAAACATTACGGTCGACGAAAATAGTTGATAGTTACCATTGATAGAATCATTGTATACGAATCTGAAACATTCTGATGTGCTATCTACCACCAGCAGAGCTCTGAACACTAGATCTAACCTTAAAAATGAACAAAAAGATTTTATTTTGGAGCTGTTGTCCATTGCCATGCAAAATAATTATTTTTGGCATGGTGGTTCCTTCTATAAGCAGATAAAAGGAGTGGCAATGGGCGCGAAATACGCACCTAGTTTGGCCAATATCCTCCTTAGCATCTGGGAAGAAGACAACATTCTATTTGCCAATATCCCTGAACTACATTTTTATAAACAATATATCGACGATATTCTGATATTGTGGGACGGCCCAGTAGATTCTCTGCTAAAATTCTTAGAGGAAATAGAAAAAAACAAATATGGTTTACATTTTACAGCTCAGTGGGATAAAACATTTTCCAATTTTCTGGACCTTTCGCTTATGAAACAAGGAAAATCTATTTCCACGAAAACGCATTTCAAAAAGACAGATAGGAACAGCTTTATTTCCACCCGAAGCTGTCACCACCCTGCATGGCTACAGGGTATTCCCAAGAGCCAATTCATTAGTCTGCGCAGGAACTGCACTTCCATCACCGACAACGAGCAACAATCAAACGATCTAGTTCAAAAGTTCATTAAAAAGGGTTATCATGAAGATGATTTGAGAAGAACCCAGAACCTAGTCCTCCAAGAGGAGCGAAAAAACCTTCTAGCGCATAAACACTCTAAGAAAATGGAAACTTTGCAGGAATGTCCCCCATTATCACAATGTTCGGACGTAATTACAAATCTTTCGAACAAGTGATTAAAAAACATTGGCATATCTTGTTACAAGACAAGACTTTAGCCCAACTTATTCCTAAGAAACCTAGGTTTATTTATAGAAGGGCTCCAACAATAAGAAATAAATTAGCCCCAAATGTATGTAATCCCCCTAAAAAACATCCCTCCTTCCTTGACCTTAAAGGTTTCTTTTACTGCAAGAGATGCAAGGCCTGCACTACTACAAAATTCCCCAAAAATAAGAGAGAGGAATTTCAATCATTCAGCACAGGTTATACCTATCGTATTAATAAATGTATTTCTTGTAAATCTTCTTTGGTCCCCTATATGATAGTTTGTTCTTGTGGACTCCAATAAATAGGCCATACCACATGAAATCTCAGCACCAGAATAGCAGAACACCTCAATAACATAAAAAAGCGTTTCCCTAAACATACACTATCCAACCACTTTAGATTGTTTCACAACGGTGATCCAACTCAGGCAGTTTTTTCGGCATTGACAGAATGGATTCTCATTGGAGAGGAGGGAATGTGACCCAACAAATATCCCGCAATGAAACAGAGTGGATACATAGACTGGACACATTATGTCCTGCAGGTATCAACTCTGACATCGATCTGAATTGCTATATAGAAAACTATTAATATATTGCTGTTTTATTTTATTTTTGCCTATTTATTTATTTCTGCCTATTTATGTAAACGTCCTATCCGGGATCCCCTCCGTTTTTTTCCCGTTTTTTTCCTAAAAGATTTTCTTATATCATTTACAAATTCATAATAACATTTTTTTCTTATTTTGTAAATGCAGGGATAAGATCGTTGTCTCATATAAATTGTCCCATGCATGTTTCTTTGTCGCCAATAAAGATAGATTTCCTTATACTCCACCCCAAATATTAATAGTGACTTTTACTTTTATTTTTATCTACATATGTATTTTTGTTGTAATAGTAATGAACATTTTATTTCATTTTTATTATATATATATATATATATATATATATATATATATATATATATATATATATAGTATTATATATATATTTTTATTATATCAATGCACTCAATAAAATTCATCCATAAATGACATCTACTATAGTGTAACATAGAATATCATTTGTTTTCCAAGATAAAAATAATTTTTTGAGCCGGCTTTTTTCCGTTCCATTTCCCCTTTGCTACATCCTTTGCAGACACCTTAGGTTCTCAGTAACAGAGGCGGGTCTGTGAATAATTATTCCAGCAGCTGGGGATCCCGTGATGGTCCGTGATTGGCCGACCACAGAGCGGTGATCTGTATTTATATGGAGATGACGCTCTGTACCACATGACCCTCTGATGACGTCAGCACGTTGCTGACGAAACGCTGCATAAGGGCAGTGTGGGATCTGATAGTCATCTCCGCTCGTTTATGCAGGTGGATTGCAGGAGGCATCCCCTGCTTTAGCTATCGCTATTGTAAGCATTTCTTTTCATGCAACCTTTTAATACAATAAACAAACGTCTAAACATACTTCACCATTGCTGGCTCCACTTTCTTCCTACTCCCGTCCCATGTGGGAGGTGAGTAACTATTCACAGTGACCGGGTATTCGAAGGATTTGTTCCTGATCCCAGGGAGGTTGGTGGAGATCATCATCTAGTATTGGCTCATCTGATTCCCGTAATAGAAATCCATGACATTCGGTGAGTAGGAAATCTCACTGGGTGCAAACGGTGAAGATCTGCTATTACACTTTAACTAGTAAATTACTATCATCACTTGCAAAGTCACTATTACCGTCCACGGATTTATTTGGACTTTTTTTTCTTCACTTAATTAGTTCATTTACACTTATGTGTTTAATTATTTGTGTTCAAAGGACTTCATTTGTATACACTTAAAACCTCACACTATTAGTGTTTAGGTTACCTTTTATTGCACGCCTGACATCTAGTGGTTTGATGCAGGCAGAGCACCCATTTAATTGTGAGTTTAATATTTTTTCACGTTTTTTCACTTTGTAATACTATTAGTTTTATTGTGCAATTATATATTTATGTGATTATTGTTTTAGTTACGGGCACAGATATAATTCATTCACCTCATAATCACAATGTCATGTAAACATCTAAGTTAAACATATAATTATATGCTAGCTAATTAGCGGTCTGATATAGGTCTAATTTTGACCATTTAATTGGCACAGTAACTAGATATATGGTGTGAGTGCGGTATCCTTGCTATTATTTGTTGTCCACATTGTGTACTTATACCAGCAGCTTCACTATAGTGTTTTTAGAAAAGGTTGATCTGTTGCGCAGATAATTATATAATTTAAATATGGTGTGTGCATTGCCTCCTAGCCATACAGTAAAATGGACTTCCCATAGTTAATTTTAGTACTGGATACCCTCATACTTTTGGAGAAGCTGAGACAATAGCTTTGTAAGAAGTAATTCATCATAGGTCTACTGTAGTTATACTTCAACACCTGTGTATTATTGCAGGGACAATTAAAATGGAGCAACACTGTCTACATGTTGGCCATGCAGTACATTAATGGGAGGGATGAAGGGGGGCAGAGAATGACTAGGAAGACATATGGAGTTTTATACCCTAAAAGTGCACTTATAGTTTGCCAAGCTTGCCAAGCTTGTCCACCTCATAGCAGAGAGCATACATCCACCAGGAATGAACACCTCATTGCATCTGTCTGAACGTGGAATGTTTAGAGTGTTTGGTGTGGATGAACATGACAGCTTCCAGCTGTCAAAAGTTACTTGTAGCCGCTGCATCCTTACTAACCACTGTCACCCGGTGCATTAACTTACATGGCTGAGAAACCCTGGTCACACAAGCAAATGGGTGGGAAATAGAGCGGGTTACATTATTGCCTAAATATGGCCATAGGCCATATTTGGCTAATGATATCACCACTATTTTGGCTGTTAATGGTTGTTAAGGAAGCAGTGCCCACTTAAACCCACTGTGTCCTTACCAATCACTTACATTACCTGGCCCATTCACTTACATGGCTAGGAATCCTCGGCGAGTCAGTAACAGTGGGCATCAGGATTGACAATGCATTTACATTGGGAATTTTTATATTTTTAAAATAAATTACAGTACTTCTGAAATGTTTGGATGTTTTTATTTTCAAATTACGTATTGTTTTTGTGAATGACAAAGGTACTATGTATTTACATATTTTGAGGGGCACTCACAATTCTTTTCATTATTGCTGTAGTATGTTTTTTTTAAATAGAAAAAAACATCACACAGACCCCTCCGTAGTTTCCCCACAAAACATAACAGACTCTTAGGGGTCTGCTGTGTATTTTGGGGACCTTCAGTGACTGTGTGTGCTTATTTCTTTTAAAAAAGAAGCAAGAGGGAGATGAGAGAGTCTATCTGAATAGATGTAAACTAAATAGATTCATGAAGTACTAACTTTATCCTAAACTACTACAAGCTTATATAATCAATATATTTGCTGGATACTCTTCAATTTGAACTTCATTATTCTGAATTTAATATCTACTATACAGTAAATACAGTATACATATATATATATATATATAGTGGTGCACCAAATTGAAATTTTGGTGCCAAAACCAAAAATGCACTAAGCCGAAACCGAAAATGACAGTTTTTAAAAAATATTTATATTTTTATATACAATTGTCATATGCAGCCTGGGCACTGATAGGCGGCACTGATTGGCACTAATAGGTGGCACTGACAGGCGGCACTGACGGGCGACACTGATTGGAAGCACTGATAGGCAGTACTCATTGGTTACACTGATTGGCACTGATAGGTGGCACTGACAGGTCTCATTGGTTGGCACTGACAGGTGGCACTGGATGGTACTGCAGGTGGCACTGGCATGTGGCACTGATTGGCACTGGATGGTACTGGCAGGTGGCACTGGTTGGCACTGACATGTGGCATTGGATTGTACTGGCATCTGTTACTGATTGGCACTGACAGGTGGCACTGGATGGAATTGGCAGATGGCACTGATTGGCACTGACAGGTGACACTGGATGGTACTGGCAGGTGGCACTGATTGGCACTTACAGGTGGCCCTGGATGTACTGGCAGGTGGCACTGGCATGTGGCTCTGATTAGAACTGATTGGCACTGACAGGCGGCACTGGATGGTACTGGCAGGTGGCACTGATTGGCACTGACAGGCAGCACTGGATGGTACTGGCAGGTGGCACTGGTACGTGGCACTGATTGGCACTAGTTGGCACTGACAGGCAGCACTGGATGGTACTGGCAGGTGGCAGTGATTGGCACTGACAGGTGGCACTGGATGGTACTGGCAGGTGGCACTGATTGGCACTGACAGGTGGCCCTGGATGGTACTGGTAGGTGGCACTGGCATGTGGCACTGATTGGCACTGACAGGCGGCACTGGATGGTACTGGCAGGTGGCACTGATTGGCACTGGCAGGTGGCCCTGGATGGTACTGGCAGGTGGCACTGCTATGTGGCACTTATTGGGACTGGTTGGTACTGAAAGGCATCACTGGATTGTACTGGCAGGTGGCACTGATTGGCACTGACAAGCAGCACTGGATGGTACTGGCTGGCACTGGCAGAAGAGATGAGTAGATTTACAATGCACAGAGCGCGCTGCTTGTACCAGATGCTCTGTGTATGAAACTGTGAGCTAATTACATTGGAATGCAGAGAATGCAGAGAGAGAGCTGTCATATTTTCACTGAGATCGGTGGTGGACGGTACTGAACAGCTAACACCTGTGTCCCACCCACCTCCCAACATCAAGTTGAAGATCTGACAGCTCTCTCAGCATTCTCTGCATTCCAGTGTAATTAGCTCACAGTTTCATGCACAGAGTGGCTCATACAAGCAGCGTGCTCTGTGCATTGTGAATCTACTCATCTCCCACATCCATTGCGGGGTATACCCCGCAATGGACGGTATCTGCCCTCTTTTCGGTATCGGCCTGTTCTTTTGTTTCGGCCGATATCAAAAACACAGATTTGGGCCGAAAATGCAGATACTTTCGGTGCATCCCTAATATATATATATATATACTGTATATATTGTGTGTATAATAAACCTTAACAATTGTACACTTTAATGCTTTTAGCACATAAAATGTTAAAATGGGATTCACCTAACTATTATAGCTATATGGAAAACTGCCAAGTTAAATTATAAAATACAATTTCATAATAGCTTAGCCAGCAATTCAAGTGAATTGGCATGCAGTGGTGCAATATTTGACTTAATACGCTGTATGTGTCTCAACTATAAGAGTTCTAATTTGGTCTTATCAAGAAAATATCCATTATCATACTTTCCTTAACTGAATAAATGTTTCAGTTTGTGACATTCTGACAGGCAATCATTGCATTGTCTGTAATGAATTAATGGCATATCTACCATGAGAGGAGTTAATGCTATCTAAAAGTGTAGTATTATCACATGATCTCTCACTGATTATTTTCTAGTTAATTTCTATTTTCTAAACCAAAATTCAACACCCGTGTTGGACTGCCCATAACTATAAGACCATGTGCAATAGGAGTGTAGAAGCGAGGTTGCACTGATCAGGTATGAAATGCCCTCGTATTCAGAAACCCTTTAAGATTTAATTCTTGAAACATTCATGAATTTTATTTTTTGTACCATACTGTTATAAAAAGTGAACATTTATGGGATTGAATTACTAAATGTCTAGATGCTGTTCACTTTGCAAAATTGATTTTAATAAAGTTATCACTGTGCTAAGATTGAATACCTAACCAGGTTCAATATACGCTGTAAATCAAAAAGCCACATTTTTGTATTCAAAAAATGCTATATTTTAAATGAAGTAAAGACAGATTCACCTTGGTTACAAAGCTCACCGAACAATTACTTGTAAAGTGATCAATGTTTATTTCTTTAGTGCAGTATATAAACCCTTTTGTGTTTATGAGGTTAGTGTGTCTTGTTTGATTTAATGATCTTGTTACATTTCACACTGTTACATAATCCTTCCTGCTGCAATCACAATGTAGTGTCATTCTAAGTTCAGTAATATTCAAGTTAGTAGTTAAAAGAGTAATTAGGAGGCAAATAAGGATTTTCCTACCATGTGATTAGATACAAATTTACACTCCTTATTTTCTCAATCAGCTCATCCCCCGCAGTTATTGCCCTTTCATATCATTTAACCCTCCCTCCTAGATTGTAAGCTCTAACAAGCAGGGCCCTCTGATTCCTCCTGTATTTAATTGTATTGTAATTGTACTGTCTGCCCTAATATTGTAAAGCGCTGCGCAAACTGTCGGCGCTATATAAATCCTGTATAATAATAATAATAATTTTGCCTCAGGCTGCCACTTCTCAGAGAAGGCCAACATTATTTTTACTTCACCTCATGAGCCTACAATTCATTGCTAGATTATTAAAGCTCTGAGCTGGTGATGAAAAAATAGTGCATAGGCATGTACACTTAATATGTTAACATAGCCTCTACAGTAGGTAGAAGTCTTGAGAATGGATGAGGCAATGGAGACGCTGGTGGTATGCTACATAATTTTCTGCTCTGAGTGGCAGTGGTGTTAAAATCACACCACATTCATTCAGCCCTGGTTTGACCTACATTGAGGTAAGTATCTTTGTAATGTCCATTTTGTTAGAAGATTTACTACCATTAAACCAACATAAAAATAAATATATGTTAACAATCAAGTCTAAACTGTGTTTTTGTAGTGTTGTTACAGTACACATTTTTTCTTGAGTTTTTGAAGTCAAGCTGATAATCATATTAAACAAACCTAGATGGTTGTCAGATTGTATTAACTTAAAATTTACATGAAGAAACCTCTTCTTTTATTGGATTAAATTGACTAGTTTAAGATATTAAAAAACTCTAATTTTGTAGAATACAAATATATAGATGTTGACATGAATTCAAAGATCTGTGGTGATAACGTCTTTAATAAAGTAATTCAATTTGCCTTAGTATCTGTATTAATAACATTCCAGGTGTACAGGTTTGCTGACATTTTCAGTGCTCATTAAGGTAGAGGATCTTCACTGCTGTTCGAGTTGCAGGAGAAAAAAAAATGAAATTCTGCTATCCTGTAGTGTTAGGAAAATGGCAATCAAACATATGTCCTTTATGTTTTCCAAATTAAAAATCTGCATAGACATTAACGTTGACCTTATTCAGCTTCTAGAATTCTGCTAAGCTCCATGTAGTAGCTGTACAAAGATTTGAATGCTTTGTGCCAGGAATACATAGCATATAAAATTACCATGTGAACTAGACATTAAGTATAGGAAATACATTTTCTGAATAGATAGTCTTGTAAATGTGACTTTACATGGAAACCACATTTGCACCTGTGTGTGTAAAATAATGAAAGGGCCAATGCTGTGATACAGAGCTACAATGCTACAATGGCAGCTATATGTGTGTATGTACAAAAAGGAAAAACTGGCACTTACCTAAGAAATAAATTCAACTAAACCAAACCCAGCCTAACCTGAATATTTGTTTTATTATTTTAAAAGTGAACATATTTATATGTTCTCTATGTTTTACTAGTAAAAAATGCAGTGAAAATATTGCTTAAAGTGTGATTAAAATGATTAAATTTATATTAGAAATGCTTCTGTTGCCTTTCTTAATATTAAAGCTGGTCATACATTTTTGTTGGTTAACCAGCAGGCAAAACAAAAAAACTAGAACACTCCTCCATCCACATAAACAAGGTGGATATAGGCATCAACCCCCCACCCCCAGCCCTACCCCTAGATATTCTATTTTGACAGCAGCGCCTGCTGATCAGCATCTGTAGGTAATTGGCTGCAGCTGCTGATCAATGAAACAGTTTCCATCATGCCCATTGATTACACAATCACAATTGACTTCTTTTGGGCTGAGGAGCCCATACGCTTTTCAAAATTCAATCAGTGTATATCCATTTTTAGGCTGGGTTCACACTATCCGACAAAAAAATGGTCCTACTTTGATCCTACACTGCTGTGCGATTTACGGTCCTACATGGGGCCAAAGTGGGACCGTTTGTCTGTGAACAGGGATCCGACTTTGATCCCGACAATGCCAGGCACTTTGCTGGCAAAAAAAAACACACAGCTTTTTAAAATAGTTTATTAAATCTGCTCCGGCGTCTTCTCCCCTCTCCGGTGTCTTCTTTTCTTCTGCTCTTTTGCGGGGTCTTTCATCTTCTGAGGGGTCTTTTCTTCTCCTCTGCGGCGTCTTCTGCTCTTTTGCCGGTCTAAAATTTTTCGACACACAAAAAAAAACGGTCGTTTCACGGACCGTAACAGCCCTAGTTTCAGCCTAGGGACAAGTGTCTGTTTGCCAGGGTGAAACCGGGGTACATCCTGGCATTTAGCGTGTCGTCACATCCTAGTTTCATCCTGGTAAAAAAACAGCCTATCACACTTGGGTCGGATTTTTACCTATATGTGACTAACTTAAAAC
>BLSH010192100.1:235684-249645 GCA_018402905.1 Glandirana rugosa | reverse complement strand
GGTGCAGCAGGTCACAATACTTGAGCATTTGTAGAATACAAGCGTGAATGTGTATTACGGTGCCTAGGGAAAGTGGGATTTCTCAGCTTTTGAATTACAATCAAATGCCTGAAGATTGCCTGTGTTCATGGTCAGCTTAAGAATGATCACAACATATAATACCGAAATGAAATCACTCAACCAGGTGGGACGTTCTTATAATATTTCCCATTGCTTCTTGGGGCTAAATAAAATAAACTTAATGTTGCAATTCACTACCTATATATTGATACGATAATATACACTTATCTGTGCACACATGAATTGAGTTAATCGAGGGTTTTCCATGTTTTGATCAGTTCCCAGAAAATGAGTATGATCCTATGTCATTGAGTATAGTAATCACTTAAAAAGCACCTGAGCATATGCATGTAAAATCTATCACAATTACATTATCAACAAGCAGTTCAGGGAGGCTATCTATCTATTAGTATCTCAACAAGTAATACTGGAACATTCATATTTCATTTTTATGTTACACTGCTGCTATCAATAAAAAGAGGAGCTGTCTCAGTTCACTGAATTTCTGCGGCAGTAGATTTGCATGTTCTCAGCTCTATTGTATTGTAAGTGGCTTTTGGAGGTATATGGCCAATGTAAACCATGCCATTTTAATATAACAGAGTTGTGTAGCAAAAGATGATGCAGAAAAAATATAGTTTAGTATTAACATTTACATAAATATACTTTTATTTGTAAAGATCTAGTAGTTTGTTAATGTGTTCATAGCCCTCTGAAAGGCACACAAGAGAGGTTCCATAAAATGTGTTTTTATTGGATTGAATATTCCCGTACAGAGGAATGTGAGTACATTTTAGCTGGTTGATTGCCCCAAACCATATTTACCTGTTACATTTTGGAAATGGTTATTGGATAGTTGACCTGTCCTTTGGTCTTGTGAGGCTCTTCAGTACTCTTCAGTACTGATATTCAGAAAGGGGGTGTCGGCTCTCTTACTGTTTCCTAACCTCTTTTTCTACAAAATCCTCATGATTACCCTAATTTTGGGTATTTTTGATAATTTTTCATACTCTACTCTGAAATTAGTTCAATTTTAACTAAAAGTGATTGTAAAGGCAAACGGTTTTATTATCTTAATGCATTCTATAAATTAGGATAAAAAATCTTCTGTGTGCAGCAGCCTCCCCCAGCCCCCTAATACTGGGGTCCCTCTCTGTCCAGCGATGTCAATGAGTGTCTCAGCCGTTCGATATTCTCCTTCCTGAGACACAGCAGCAGCAGCCAATAGCCAATCAAAGTCAGTTAGCCAATCAGGAGAATGAGGGGGTGGGGCGGGGCTGAATTGACACAGACAGCTGTGACTCAACTCGGATGCCCCCATTGCAAAATGCTTGCTGTGGGGCACTGAACAGGAGGCAGGGGCCAGGATCACAGAAGCGGGGCCGGAGAAGAGGAGGATCCAGGCTGCTCTGTGCAAATACACTGCAACAGAGAAGGTAAGTATAAAATAATTGTTATTTTTATAGGGACAACAAAGAATTTACAATCACTTTAATTTACCCTCAAAATCTCCAGGTACTTTCAAGTGGCCTCCTGTTTCTACAATACTGCAATTGTCAATGATTGCAAGTTACATTAACGCAAGGCACTACAATTCTAAATATCTGATGTCAAACAAACATATTCCATAAAATATATTGGATAGTGAATTTATCTTACCCCTTTGGTCCTGCTCTTTGATTTACAAATATGCTTATGCGATGTCCCATGTTTTGTATTTACCTGACAGATTTGTTGTGCAGTAATTTTAAACAGCAATGAGGACCTATGTAGCCGACATTTGATTGTGATGTGATAAATGGATGATATCCATACTGTAGAAAATCATGAGTTTAAAAAGTATAAAGCTGTTTTTTTCCTAAATTAGATTAATAAACAATAGCAAATAATTATGTTCACTATACCTTTTCAATCCCTTGCACTATGTGAAATAATCCAAATACAAGCTCTAACTACAGAACTATTTATGAGTTATTAAATCATATTAGCATCAATCTCCTTTAGAACAGAGATAATGAATTTAATTTACCACTGGTATTGATTATTGATTAAATTACCCAAGCTCTCCTTTGAAGTTAGGCAGTATTACACAACAAATCTCTTTCAGCCTTCATTGCCCCATGGGAGCTACTATGCAATATTGAACTATTATGCATAGACAGATTTACCTCTTCATCTGTTTCAAGCTCTCTTTGGTAATGATATCATTTTGTCACATGACCTGGATTTCCATTGACAGCGAGGTCAGCCTTCAGCCAGAGCTCTAAAATCAATGTGCCAAAAGCGCATATTGATAAGTCTGTCACATGAAACACATGTTGTTATGAGCTTTATCTTAAGACCTCTGCACTTTCAACAATGCACTTTCACATTCTGTATCACCTCTGCCTTTGGAATTGCATTCTTATCTGTTTTGTAATGTTAAGGTATTAAACATCTCAGCAAAAACAAAGCTGTTCATTACATTTTCTTATCAGCAAAGCATATTCTCATTTCTGGAGTGCATAAACACTTGGTAATAAAGGAAGGTACTCTGCTTGGCAAAAGGGATGTATTTTTTAGAACTAATCTTAATATTTTACAATTTTACATAGAAATAGAATATGGCACCATTAAAAATGGAGTCAATAGAAATTCTACCCAATTAAGTTCATATATGGAAAGAAACAAACAAGAAAGGGCAGTGTAAAATTCTATTTCATGTCTTCACACAATAAATTATCTGTTCCTTTTCCCTCTATCCTATTTACTACATTATTTACTTACATTACTGCTTACAGTAACAATGACTTAACAAGCATGTATTTGAGTATAGTGAATTTCTAACATGCTATTGAAAAAAAAAAAAAAAAAAAAAAATTGTGAGCTGTGTTACAAAATTATTATTATTATTTCAGGTACTTATATAGCGCTGTCAATTTACGCAGCTCTTTACATATATGTTGTACATTCACATCAGTCCCTACCCTCAAGGAGCTTACTATCTCCCTAACTCACATTCATATAAACATATAATTCTTTATAAGTACAAAAATATAATAAAATATTAAACGTTTTTTTTTTTTTCAATTTCGGCTGCTGTTACATATACAAATATAAAAAAAAAGCTTTTACTATTTTATTATCTTTTTTGTGCAAGTAAATGATTTTGCTTATTTTGTAACATGGCTCACAATATTTTGCCTGTTTAAAATCCCAAAATAAAAGGTGTATATTACCAAAAGTTTTGGGATGCCTGCCTTCACACGCACAGGAAACTTTCATGGCATCCCAGTCTTAGTCCGTAGGGTTCACTAAAGAGTAGACCCACCCTTTGCAGCTATAACAGCTTCAACTCGCTGTCCACAAGGTTTAGGAGGGCATCTATGGGAATGTTTGACCATTCTTCCAGAAGTGCATTTGTGAGATCAGGCAGTGATGTTGAACAAAAAGGCCTGGCTTGCCGTTTCTGCTTTAATTCATCCCAAAGGTGTTCTATTGGGTTGAGGTCAGGACTATATGCCGGTCAGTCAATTTCCTCCATCCCAAACTCACTCATCCATGTCTTTATGGACCTTGCTTTGTGCACTGGTCCAAATCATTTGGTGTACGGGGGATTATGGTGTGTGGTTGTTTTTCAGAGGTTGGGCTTGGCCCCTTAATTTCATTGAAGGGAACTTTTGAGGTGCCAGCATCCCAATACATTTCATGCCCCAAACTTTGTGAGAACAGCAACATGACTGTGCACCATCTGATGTGTTTCAAAGTTATGCCCTTCTTCATCAGACCTCTTATGAAAAAGGACATACCTTCAAAATGCGTCAGTCATTGGATAATGCACTAGGCCAGACAACCCAATTCCTAGAGGGCAGCACAACTCTAAAGATATATTCACTTCAGTCTACAGAGTTCTTTCTTGGCTTGGGCTATCACACCTATGCACAGGAGATTATCATTCCAATCAGCACTGCCCAAACAGATAGTCAGGAGGGGTCATGCAGTCTCATGAGACAGTCAGAGGAGAATGAAAACTCCTCCTACAAGCTTTAACCAGTGCTCGGCCCAGCACTGATAGAAGTCACAAGACTACTGCTTCTGTACTGTGAAAGACCAGATATAGTGAATGCAGGGTCATGGGTTTAGTAACACTTTAAAGCCCAACTCAAGGGTAAGTGCTCATTTATGCCTAAGGGAACAATAATATATCCACCAGCACTACCTGCCATGTCTCCACAACAGAAAGCTTGCAAACTGAAAACAAAGAAAATAATATATTTTTTACTATACATGCACTTTACCTTTTAATATTAATTATTTGAATATTGACCTGCTGCAAAGAAATATGGTAACGCTCTAGATTTTGAAGGACCAAGTTTCAGAGCTGTCATCTTTATTTTTTCTTTGTCCAAAACGTCACTATTCCAGAATAGTAATTAATCAAATAATAAAGAAAGGATCAGGAGAACAGCCACAAAGTGTGTGTCTTCAGAAACAATTAATCAACAACAGCTTCCTTGTTTTTCTGCTGACAGGTTACTATAAGGGGAGATTAAATAGTATTTAACACCCACACTAAATAGTTAAAGCAAGCAATTCACTGGGCTAACAGAAAAATATGCACACTAGTAAATCAGTCCTGCTGTTAAAATTAATTTGCCTCACATGATGGCATTAACATTATGCTATATGCCATATCATTTTACAAGCAAAAGTGTTTAAAGCTTAGGAAAAACTGTGTTTGTAGGTTCTATGTCCAAAGAAAACATTATATATGCAACCGGTCAAGTCAGGAACAATTATCATCTTCAAAATTATTTGAACATCATAACATATTTCAGAATGCATTCATCCTATAGCCAACTAAATAATTATGCCAAATATACAGTACAAATACCAAAGAGGGGTTTGGAAAGAGGCACATTTAAGTAATTGACAGCATATGCATTTTTTCTAACATGGTGGGACAAAGACAGTGGTGTCTGACTCAGCTTATTTCTAAAATAGAAATTAAATTGGTACATCAATAAGTACAGCTCATTGTAGAACATATATTTTGTGCAAATCAATACACCACATTAAATGTCCAGTCCACTGATTTGGACAAAATCACATTATCCTAGCTGCAGCTCTAACAAATTACAATGTGGTGCTGATGCTCAGCAGTTAATACAACAGATGGGACACAATGGGCTTGATTAACTAAAGGCAAATAGATTGTTCTCTTTGCCAGAGAATTCCTCCTTTGATTGGTGAATGTGGTGAAAATGATCTTCACAAACAACACCCACTCTTGCACATAAAACAATTTAAAAAAAACTGTAATTTGCTTGCACATGATTGGGTGTTGGAAGCCGCACCTCAATCATTATGCTAAGAGAAAATTCCTTGCAAAGTGAATAGACTTTAGTAGATTAACCCCAATATCAATATACTATACGTATATATATATATATATATATATATATATATATATATACATACAGTATCTTACAAAAGTGAGTACATCCCCTCACATTTTTGTAAATATTTTATTACATCTTTTCTTGTGACAACACTGAAGAAATTACACTTTGCCAATGTAAAGTAGTGAGTGTACAGCTTGTATAACAGTGTAAATTTGCTGTCCCCAAAATGAAACTAAGATAAACTTATTTGGTTCAGATGGTGTCAAGCGAGTGTGGTGCCACCAGGTGAGGAGTTCAAAGACAAGTGTGTCTTGCCTTCAGTCAAGCATGGTGGTGGGAGTGTCATGGTCTTGGGTTGCATGAGTGCTGCCGGCACTGGGGAGCTACAGTTCATTGTGGGAACCATGAATACCAACATGTACTGTGACATACTGAAGCAGAGCATGATCCCCTCCCTTTGGAGACTGGGCCACAGGGTAGTATTCCAACATGATAGCAACCCCAAACACACCTCCAAGATGGCCACTGCCTTCTAAAGAAGCCTAGGGTAAAGGTGATGGACTAGCCAAGTATGTCTCCAGACCTAAACCCTATTAAGCATCTGTGGGGCATCCTCAAACAGAAGGTGTAGGAGCACAAGGTCTCTAACATCCACCAGCTCTGTGATGTCATCATGGAGGAGTGGAAGAGTACTCCAATGGCAACCCGTGAAGCTCTGGTGAACTCCATGCAAAATAATGGTGGCCACACAAAATATTGACACTTTGGGCCCAATTTGAACATTTTCACTCAGGGGTGTACTCACTTTTGTTGCCAGTGGTTTAGACATTAATGGCTATGTGTTGAGTTATTTTGATGGGACAGCAAATTTACACTGTTAGACAAGCTGTACACTCACTACTTTACATTGTAGCAAAGTGTCATTTCTTCAGTGTTGTCACATGAAAAGTTATGGTAAATTATTTACAAATATGTGAGGGGTGTACTCACTTTTGTGAGATACTGTATATACAATATACTATATATATATATATATATTCCAATGCAGTAAAACCAGGCATTTATTGAAGTATTTCTGTAAATTAATTAGTGATCTGTTCTTAGATCACCAATAATTATGCAAATATGTTTTATTATAATATTTCATATTATAATCAAATTCTTTCTGTTGATAAGTACTGTGTCCATTTTCAGCTTATGTAGTTTCCTATAAGTACATACATGCCTCATGTCATTATAAATAATGATGTATTTTTGCTATTTAGCACTGCCCTACTTTAACTGGCAATTGTTTGGTCATCCAATACTGTAGACAAGTGAAGTTTTTATAATCTTTTTTACATACATAAAGCTTTATTTTGTGGTTATTTGATCACCACTGAGTTTTTATTTTTGCTATATATAAAATAAAAAAATGAACATTTTGAAAAACAAAAAACAACATTTTCTACTTTCTGTTATAAAACATATCCAATAAAATCAAATTTCTTCATAAATTTAGGCCAATATTTACTCCACTCATTGGTAAAAAAAAACCCCAATAAGTGTATAATAATTGTTTTTTGTGAACATTACAGCATCTACACACTATGGTATATGTATTTGAAAATGGATTCATTCTCATGCTTATCTCATTTCTTGAGGCCCTAAAATGCTAGGACAGTACAAATCCCCCCCCATATGACCCTTTTTTGGAATACAGACAGTCTGCAGCATTTAGTAAGATGGCATGGCAAGGTTTTTGAAGTTGTTATTTTTTGTCACAATTTTTTTGAAAATGAAGAAATATAATAAAATTCATTTTTTTACAACTTTTTTTAACATGCTGTCACCAGTGCAATACAGAGTCATCATGCGACTGATGTGTTGGTGATCAGAGACACTGACTGGTGACAGTATGTGAATAAAAAACTTTCATCAGAGTAATTCAGTGTCTCCATAGTAACACTGTACTACTCTGGGGGTTGATCAGGGATTTTGTTTACTCTTTGTTGTTACAATGAAGATCATTATAACAGCTAAGTTTTCAACTGTCATCAATGGGTTAACCATTCATGTCAGCTGTGATCACTAGTGATCTGTGATTGGCTACAGCTAATCACATGGTATAGGGTGCTGTGATTGGCCCAGGTACCATGTGACAGCTGTGGGCTAATCACAGCATAGGGAACACACCTGTTATGAATGAATGCATTCATAACAGTGTTGTTAACATTGCAAGCACCACAGTGCCCCCTTAGCCCCAGCAGGCACAATCACTTACATGTAGGTGATTGTGTCTGCATGTGCTGCCCTGCCAAAGTATGTGTGGCAATTACACAAAGTGGCACTGTGAGCAAAATGAAATAAAGACATGCAGATGACATGTATATGACGCAATCAGTGAATAGTTTTAACACAGCAGTCTTTATTATACTGAGCCCCCCCCCCCCCCTTTAGCATAGTGTTTTTACCTGTTGATCATGGCAGTAAATTGGTTGGGACTAACCATTTAACACTGGCAAGAATGCTTACATTGGTAAACTTTAATTTATTTCGTTTTTTATTTTGAAACTTTTAACAAAAAAAAAAATCATTTAAATGCTTAAAAAGTGTTAGCTAGAGTTATCTTTTAATTGTAAGTCACTTTTATAAAGTCTATTCAATTCTAAAAGTCCAACTAACACTACCTTCCCCACAAGTTAACATTGCTGCTGCCAAAGGGTGACTATGTTGCTTCTCCATAGATACAGTGGAGGAGAGAGTGTAACCACCCTAAGACAGGAAGTGTGTTACTGGATGAAACATCAAGTGAACAATGAAGATAAGAAAGCTCAAAGAAGGAAAACAAATGCAGGCACCAGATCCAATGATTGGTAAGATGCAATCTATTGCATTTTTTGTTTTTGGGTGTAGACACACTTTATATCTAAGCAAGGCACAGAGTTTCACCACATTAGTACAAAAATGTTTTACCCCTAATATACAAAGGCATGTACATATATGGGCACAGAAGCAAAGCAAAAAAGCATTACATTTTCTACCTTGAAATATGCTAGGTAATTTCTGATTGCAGAGAAAAACAATCTATTTTTATTACATACTACTTTACATATCTCCGTGCTTCTGCACTCATGTTTAATAATCTGGTGGATATATATAATTTAAAGTGGATAATGTAGCATATAAAGTATTTGGCTATTTCAACCTACTGGTGAGTGTTTTTTTTATAATGCTATGGCAAATCATGTATAAATCTGAATTCAAATAGTACATGCACACCACTGGACTGTGGTAAGATTCTGGAGGAATCAGAGGGAATTGTTTATGTACTTTAATAAATACACTAAGCCAAGCAAGTAGTTTTTTCCCTGGAAGGAAACTTTCTACTTTAGACATGCTTGCAAAAGTACTCTAGGTTGACAGGAGATTATTTCATTCACTTTAGATTTTAATTTAAAATGTACTTTCCCTTAACAGCATCCACTTAATTGCAAACAATTGAACTCACAAATATAATACAGTTCTCATAATACCCTAGGGATACTCTGTTTTATCAAGTAAGTCTGATCTTTGATGAAGGCCAGAAATCCTAAATTATGAAAGAGCAAGAGCACTAGCAATGATGTGAAAATACTGCCTTTGAAACTTAGAAATCTAGGTCAACTCTTTTTGCTCAGAGTATCTGGGATCAACATAAAGCTTTATCACTTGTATGTGGAAAATTAACATTGCAGCGAATAGTAAGATGAGAAATTGCAAAAAGTCTGGTAAAACATAGGAAGAAAATGTTCCCAGCAGCTAACTCCATATTACTTTTACAGCCATTTGAATATCAAGAAATTAAGAAAGGTCAGTAGGATGTGTAAAATGCAAAGGTGTTAATGATTACGCAAAGGATCTGATTTACTAAGATCCCAAGCTCAGTCCTTAGTCTTTGTGGATACAAAAGGCATGGTCTACCATAATTCCTTTTTATAATACACTATTGAATGAGCCATCATTTATAAATAAGAATATCACTATGCTTAAAAATAAGCAATGTTTATCTGAGAAAGGAGTATCGAGGGAGAAAATAATAATTTCAGATTACACATTATTATGTATGCCCTTTTGTCAGTGATGACTGATTGACTAATTACCAGTGGGAGTTAAAAATATTTGGCTTTGACATAATTTACATAATTCCTATTGTAGTATGCACTTTACTTCCACTGTATGCCAAGAAGACATTATAGAAAAACAGATGGCAGGGAATGCAAATTTACTTGCTATGTGAAGTGGACATCATACAATTGTGTCTGTACCCAAGTGACTTCTCCTGTATATTACACTATGCCAGAACCCTTTATGCTATAGTATAGGAGGTTTCTTTATAATACTATATTTAATTACTTTGAGGAAATAAGTACTGAAAACATGACTACCTTCTACCTACTGACCCCTACACTCCTTAATACACCTTACTCCTTATTACTACTAACCCCTAAAGTCTTAGTAAAGTGTTATTAACTACTGGCCTCTACTTTTGTGTTACTTATTACTGAACACTATATTCTGAATTACTTTATACTGACCCCTGCGCTCTGCATTACTTGCTCCTAAACCTTACACTCTGTGTCATTTACTCCTGACCACTGAACTCTACTTTATTTACTCCTGATCCCAGCACTCTGCATTGCAAACTGCTGACCTCTGAACTATGCATTACTACTGACCCCTGCACTCTGCATTACATACTACTGAACTCTGAATTTTGTTACATACTGTTTATCTCTGTGTTACTTAATATTGACCCCTGCATTTTAAGAGGCCTTGCTGGATTATTTCCTCAAAAATTGCACCCTGGTGATCTTTAATTTCTTCCATTTTGGTCAGGTAGATCTCCACCTTTTTAGGGCTGTACTCCTAATTCTTGGACTCCGCATTACTTACTACTGGCCTTTAAACATCATGTTATTAACTATCGACCCCTGAATTATATATTATTTACTACTGACTTCTGACCTCCATGTTATTTGCTACTGCACGTTGTGTTACTTACTAAGGACAACTGAACTCTTAAAACCATCTTTACTATTTATGAGGTCTTACTGGGTTATCTCATTTAGCCACTTAAGCTCAGGAAGATTTTACCCCCTTCATGACAAGGCCATTTTTGGCTATTCAGCACTGCACTACTTGAACTGGCAATTACAGCCATGTAACACTGTACCCAAATAAAATTAAAATTTTTATTTCACACAAAAAAGCTTTCTTTTGGAGGTATTTGATTACTACTGTTTTTTTTTTTTTTTTTTGACCCAGTAATAATAAAAAAATCTTCATGCTTGAGCTATAGCAAATGACAGGGCGGATTGAGTACTATCTATGAGTACTGGGTCACATACATGTACGTGATCCAGCGCAGCCATACATCTACAGTGCACGGTCCAGAACTAGTTATAATGAAAAAAACTGCACCTTGGTGTTCTTTGATCTCTGTCTTGTTGGTCAGGTAGATTTCCACTTCTTTAGGGTTGTCTCCCCCTGGCTTAGCTACTTGCTGATATGGGAATGTGACCAAGTTTGACAACAGGGGTGATTTACAAATAAATAGATTACAAAGGCAAAGAGACTTGAAAATATTTGGCCAGTCTGGTGAACATTATTTTAACATCCCTGGCGGTATGATTATGTCAGATTTTTTGCGTCTCAAAGTGGTACATTGTTTTGCATAGAAATTTGGCATTTTATATTGTAGGCCTGTATTTCTTAGGAATAACTCACTTAAATCTGTCCAAACAAGAGTCTAGTAGACAGAATAGAGTAGTAGAATGGGTATTATAAGGTTTGAAATAAAGAAATCATTAATTATAATATATATATGAAAAAAAAATTATAATATAATAATTAACTGTAAATAATTATTAAAAAATTATAATAATAATATGTATTCAATAATGAAATCAAGTCAAAAACACAGAAATGTGCTCAGTTGCAGAATTGTCGCTGTCTTCACTTTCAGTGTCTGATGACAATTTTCATCACAAATCAGTATCGCTCAATTCTGCAAGTGATTGTTATTTACTATCGCTGTTTTCTAATTGGTCAAAAACCGCTTTTGACGTAATGGGACTCTTTTTGGATGTCATGGACATTCTCAAGTTTCCAGGCAGAAAGAATGGCATATATAATATAAAAGTGCATGCAGGTCACTGGACAAAGCACTAGGAACAAAGGGGATGTGAAATGATTTGATACAGTAATATAATCTTTCAGATTACAGTGTACTGTATGTGTTGTGTGTGTTTCACTTTTTGAATTTGCTGCCTGGCTCCACCCCATGCATTGAGACGCTCGCAGGGAGCAGAGCCCGGAAATCAGAGGCATCAGGCGAAAGATTCCGCTGGAAGACACAGCGGGGAACATCACAGGATCCAGGGGACAAGGTAAGTAACTTTGCCTGGATACTGCGATGCGGTACCAAGTGTGGCTCGGGGTTGCCGCTTTTGGTATTGAAAACTCACCCCAAACCGCACTCAGGATATCTGCCAGGGAGGCTAAACATTGTTATTTGCATACATTTAAACTTAAAGCTTTGTTACCCCAACACTTAATTTTCCTGATATGTGCCCTCTTAACCATGTATTTATATGAGAAAGTATCCTGTTCTCTTTGTATTGCTTCCTTTATGTGAAATCCCTGGTGTTCCTGCTAGTTACTTTGCTTTCCTATTAAAAACTGACCACACTAAGCAGGAGAGCACTCCATGGTCAGTTCTCTATGCTGGGAACTCAGTGTACTCTCCTCCAATGATCAGACTTGTCCTGACAGGCCCCTGCTGCACAGTTCATTGTGCTGCTGCTTCTCCTCCCTCCAGCTCTTATGCAGCTGAGAACAGAGAGAAAGTGATCACTTATAAAAAAGGGAAAAATTGTATTTATAATGTTTTTTTTTTATATCTAAACAAAAATGTTTTGCCTTTAATTTATATTTTAAACTGAATGGGTTATTTTACAAGGTGATCTTTTATGATCACTTTAAATATTTTTGCTTCCACTTTCAATATGAAATATATTATTGAATGTATTTTGAAACTAATCTCCAGCAATACAGCTAAGTACACAGTTAAAATGTATATGTATTGTTTTATCTGCCAAAATATCTTTGATTCTTACCAGCCCCTTTTGTGAGAAATATTTGCGATATATCCATAGCCAGAAGATGAAACCACTTTCTTTATATCAGTTGGGGAATAGACTGGTGTCACCTCTAAGTCCCCAGACTGCTATTTAGACAGTGAAGAAACAGCATGGTGACAAGGTCATCTTTAAACTACCTTAACCTTAAAGCAAGTTCACAGTGTTAAAATGAGGGCCCTGCGCAATGAGATAGAGCCCTGATTAGCTGCTGCTTTTAGCTTTCTCACAGTCTGCTGTGTGGGTGATTCCAGGAAGCATAAAACATATCTAAAAGAGGTTGTAAACCTCCATTTTCAAGATGTAACTATAGGTAAGCCTATAATAAGGTTTACCTATAAGTAGTATAAATATCTCCTAAATGTGCGCCGTTTAGGAGATATTTTCTTTGTACTGTGCCGATGATGTCATCAGCACATTGTGCTGTGAAGAAACAGCCGTCCGTGCTGTTTCTTCACTAGCGAGTGCTGTGACTGGCCACTCCCATGGAAGTGACGTCACAAACTGCAAGTCAACAGCCTCAAAGCTGTAAAGGGAGTTGGGACTTGTAGTTTCCCATTCACAGAGGACTGTGAATGAGTGATGTGGCAGGGTAGGTGGAGCCCCACTCGACCACATTCATTTCATACAGTGACAGCGGGTGCCCAGAGAAGATGTCCGCTCGCTGTCACTGGGGAAAGGGGAGGAGGGGGAGAGGCTGCAGCTGCTGGAACATGTTTAAAGTGGTTGTTAAGCCACTCTGTGGTCTCCACACAATCCTCTCTGTTTAATAATGACAGGTGCCCCAGTGTCTGTGTTTTATAAAAAAAAAAATGCCATTCTATACTTGATTTCAGAGCGTTCATGTGACCAGCCACCCCTCCCTCTCTTGATCTGACAGCTACAATGGGCGGAGCCAATAATCCCCCGCTGATGTCAGTTGGGAGGGGAGAAGGGGAGGTGGAAAGATGTGGCAGGTCACATGAGCGCCAAGCGGTGCTCTGAAATCAGGTATAGAACAGCATATTTTTATAAAACACAGACACGGGGGCATCTATCATTATTAACCACAGAGGATTATATAAAAATGTAAAAGATATTTCAGTACTATCTACGGGGGCACAGACACAAAATATTTTTATACGACAAGATATGGACTAAAGTCTCGTGGCGAACCGCGAGTACACTGGACGGTGTAGAAAGGTGGAGGGGAAGAGGGGAGGGTTGACTGTAGTCGCCCCCTAATAACCGAGGCGGGTAACATCGACAGTCTAGTTCTCTCCCTCCCCACCGACCAGTGTACTTGCGAGACTTTAGTTCATATCTTACCGTAAAAAAAAAAATATTTTGTGTCTGTGACCCCGTGGACAGTAATAAT
>BLSH010192100.1:184226-234886 GCA_018402905.1 Glandirana rugosa | reverse complement strand
TACCGATCCAGCCACGGGCCCATCCATCTGGCCCATCAAGACTCACTCTCATTTCATCAGTCCATAAAACCTTAGAAAAATCAGTCTTGAGATATTTCTTTGCCCAGTCTTGACGTTTCAGCATGTGTGTCTTGTTCAGTGGTGGTCGTTTTTCAGCCTTTCTTACCTTGGCCATGTCTCTGAGTATTGCACACCTTGTGCTTTTGGGCACTCCAGTGATGTTGCAGCTCTGAAATATGGCAAAACTGGTGGCAAGTGGCATCTTGGCAGCTGTACGCTTGACTTTTCTCAGTTCACGGGCAGTTATTTTGCGCCTTGGTTTTTCCACACGCTTCTTGCGACCCTGTTGGCTATTTTGAATGAAACGCTTGATTGTTCGATGGTCACGCTTCAGAAGCTTGGCAATTTTAAGAGTGCTGCATCCCTCTGCAAGATATCTCACTATTTTTGACTTTTCGGAGCCTGTCAAGTCCTTCTTTTGACCCATTTTGCCAAAGGAAAGGAAGTTGCCTAATAATTATGCACACCTGATATAGGGTGTTGATGTCATTAAACCACACCCCTTCTCATTACTGAGATGCACATCACCTAATATGCTTAATTGGTAGTAGGCTTTCGAGCCTATACAGCTTGCAGTAAGACAACATGCATAAAGAGGATGATGTGGTCAAAATACTAATTTGCCTAATAATTCTGCACACAGTGTATATATATTATATATGCTAGAAAGGCATTTGTGGGTGACTATGACTGTGTACTACCCAGTTCATGCACAAATTAATCTGGAGGACAACTGAACCTAAATGCATACATGGCCATTGACTGTAATGTGGGACAAACAGCCTGTGTTGCCATGTTTTGGGCTTGTGTCAATGACATTAGTTTAACTTTAATGTGGCTGCGTGGGTGGAGCCCTGCACAACCAAACTGTTTTTAAAACGTGAGAATGGGTGCGGGGAGAGGATTCCCTGCCCACGGTCACGGGGGGGGGGGGGTCAGAGGGGTGCTGGGGATAGCTCAAAGTAACATGATACATGTTACTCCTAAATTTGTGTGTAAAATGTATCATGTTATTAAAGGTGAATTTAGCCTTTAAGGGAAGCCTAGGGATTCACACTATAAGGCAAGATAAAAATAATTAAATTGCATAATATAGAGGAAAAACTCTAGGCAGCTCTACATGGCAATACGTTTCACTCATTTTTATTCATCCATTTATTCCTGCTTTTTGAAAAAAACTGTCATGTTGCTAATTCTTTTACATATTACCAAACACATTTTAATAATCACAAAATGACACATCAGCAGTTGGGAATATAGTAAAAAGGCAAAAGCAATTATTTAATTGCTTTTGTTATTTTACATAATACAAAAAAATGCACAAATTAATAAACTTTACAAATATTAGAAGAAAATAGTGACACAAAGCCTAAAACGAAAACAGTATTTTACAGGTGCATTTCATCTAAAGCTTTTTAAGATACTTTGGGATATAAACAGATGTTACTGGGCCCCCTACAGTTTCTCATTAACACTGGCAGCAGTTCCAGGAGACCCAAATTAATATTCAAAGAGTTCTCACTTAGTGCTAATTACAACTAATATTTAATTAAGAGCACTGAGGTTTTTGTCTGATTTCTTGGTATTAAGTTGCAATATTGTTAATGTGTATGTTACAAGTGAAGGCCTTTCCCTAGTGGTGCTGGAATTGGAATACTTAGGTCATCAGGTTTCTAACTGCTGTGAAGGATGTAAGCCCTTATAAAGTAACTTGCTGGCAAGAAATAGAGAGACATAGGGTGGCAGACAGTCAGCATTTACTAAATGTTTTGGATAGAAAGTTAATGAAAACCACATTTCAAATCCAAAATATGCATTACGTGGCAGAGTATTAAATATAGTTTATTGCCTTTCTTCCCTGAATCTGAACAAACCAGAAACAAGGAAAATGATATGCTTTACAGTGAGTTCTTTAGTGCACAGAATGGTAATTTGCAAGCCAGTTTCTGAAATTAAATAAAACATATTTCTCTCCACTACTGCCTGCTTCCAATCCACACAAAAGTTTGGATTAGAAAAAAAATATTAGTACAATGTTTACACAATACAATTTTGAGCTAATTTGGGTCTCTTAAATATACTGAAATCATACTGATAAGCTGCTAGTTTTGACATCACACATCTATTTTCTTTTGCTGCATTATATCACACTGTACTTCTTTATGTGCCTGTATCCACATTACCTCTAGCTGACAAATTGTCTTTGTATTAGATTTGTTTTCCTGTGTTCTATTGCTCCTGCCAACAGCATTGCATATGCAAAGAATGCCTTTCCTACAGTAGTTAAATGAGCCAAGCAGTGTCTTTTTCCTCAGGGCATGGAAACAAAGAAGAAAATGCAAAATTACTCTGCAAACCTGCTGGTTAGAAAAGCAACTCAGCTAGATGTATCAAGTAAAGCAGAAAAATACACTGGCTGAATTCTCTAGCTATCTCCAGAATGTTGTGATCTGCAGTGTCTAATACTAGAGGATGCTAGCTAACAGTGCATCAAGTCAGCAATTAGAAACACACACTTGCAGAAGGTAAAATGAAATTCAAATTTTTTTAATGGATTAATAAAGTAAATATACCTGCTGCACCATCCTGCTCCCTGTCTTCTCCATAAACTTAGCAGCTGTTTGAATCCAAGGCCCTGTAGCATCTGCTCAAAAGCAAGCATCAATTTTGGATGAAGGCATGCATATTCTGTGTAATGTGTGTATAAGTGGAGACAGCAGAGGTGCTGAAGGAGGGGGAGCCAAATCCAAGCCTTACTGACCTCCCACTCCACATCTGACTGCTCCTAAAACCTAAACCAGATGGGACTCTTTTGAGCTTGCTGCAGCTCACTCCATCAATCACAGCAAGGCACGCCTCTGTCTATCAGTGCCAGAGCTTATAGTGCACTGCTGGGAAGATGATTACACCAAAAAAGAACACAGTACATATGATTCTTTAACCATTTCAAGGCAGAAGGTAAATAATAACACTGAGTAAGCAACATTAAAAGATACACACATTAAAAGGCTTCAAATGAGTCTTGAAACTATGCAGAATGTAGTATAAAGTTAGACATAACATGCAGAAAAAAAGCACCAAAAGGGCTTTTTTATAAGTGTCTTTGTAATAAATTATGACTTGCACTTAAGCAGTAATCCAGGTAATTTACATAACAGCTCATAAAGGAAGGTCACTGATGTTGCAAACAAGTGTTAGGAAGGGATGCAATAAATATGCAAATAGGGAAGCATGTGTTACATATGCAGAGTATAAGGAAAGATTGCAAATGTGTTTCCATTATTTTCAAATTAGGCATTTCTTTATTTCTAAGGAAAAATATCATCTTTGTTTGCCTTATTTAGCAAAAGAAAATGCACAACAGCAGGGGATATTGCTATGAAAATAATTGGTACACTTGTGCTACGAGTTCACATGTCTGTGCACTCAGCGAATGGGACGCTTTAACTTTTCCTAAGCATGTTCTCATGTTCAATATATACACTGCAGTCTCTATTTGCAGAGTGCATTGCATTAAATAACACTGTATGAAACTGAGGGGGATTAAGTAAGGTAAAAAATGACAAGCGCCATGATTGCTAAGTAACAGTTATGGAAAAAAAAAAACTGTATGTCATGCTCATAAATAATGAGGCAGTGTAAGTACAGGTATTCAAATGAAAGCTGAGAAATGTCAAAACAACCCTTGCAGTGGGGTTTCCCCCTCAATGCAAGGGTTAAGGGTACCATTAAAAAACATTCATGTGTCTTAACCCTTGGTCCACTTGCAACCAGTGCTGCTCTCATCTTACCTCTGATGCTCTGGGTTTTGTGTGGGCACTCAGTATTCGCATTTATTGCCGGTTATTACTGGAATCGCACAAGACTACGCTCTGCATTTCTGTGATTCAGAGTGATGCAATTTGCAGCCCAGTCATTTGAACAGGCTGAAATTGCACTTGATCACACCAAAAGTAGTTTGTACACTACTATTAAAGTGGTTGTCAAGTCGTGACAACCACTTTAAACTAAGCATATAATAAGGCTTACCTGTAGGTCCCAGGAATATCTCCTAAACTTGCACCGTTTAGGAGATATTCCCTCTATCTTCATGTGCTGATGTCATCGGCCATTTCTTCACTGGGCCATTTCTTCACTAAGTGTGCCGTAAATGACGTCTCCCATACACATGCACGGGAGTGACGTCAGTGCGGCTCCTGCCAATCACAGCGATGGAGTCCGCAATGTGATTGGTCAGAGCCCGGGATCCTGGAAGACGACGGACACAACATGCCGCTGGTCACATTGGTGCTCGGGGACCACTGCAATGGCGTTGATCTAAGGTAAGCATTTCATAATGAGCTAGTATGCGATGCATACTAGCTCATTATCCCTTTCTCTTTCAGGTGTTTTTTTTTCCAGAATCCTTGACAACCACTTTAAAAATGCACTGTAACCAGATCACATGGTGCTGTGGTACCATGTGATCTGGTGCAGCCAAATGCACTGTGTTTGCGATCTCTGTTTGGGATGTTGTTAGAATTATATTTACACCCACAGCAGATCATACATCCAGTGTGTTTTGAATGTGGTGTGGGAAATGGGAACAGAACGCAGGTTTCCCTCACTGCATTCTGGAGTGAACAGGTGCTTACAATGTAGGACTGCTGGTCCTGCATTGTATGTGATAATGTCAGAGTGTGGCCAACAGATGGAGTGCCAAAGAGAAAAGAGTTTGGGAGACTGGATGCAGAGGCGGACACCTGTGGGAGCAAAGGATTAGGTAAGTAAAAATGCTTTTTACCAGTATCCTAAAAAATAACAAGCATTTAACCCTTACAGAACAGGGGATGCCCCACAGCAAGAGTAGTTTTGACTTATACACACACACACACACACACACACACACACATATATATATATATTTTGTGTGTGTATATATATATATATATATATATATATATATATGTATTGTGCTTACATTTCCAGAAACACCCTAAAAACAAAGCAAAACGTTCATCGCTCTTGCAGTGTAACCATTTTTTAATGAAAACCCAAGTAGCAGTCCCATACTCTATCATGTGAAAAAGCATTCAATGCAAAATGCACTTGGCTCAGTGCCAAAAAAAGTTACATGAGCTACTTTGGTGCATTTGATGTAAGTAGGGCAAGGGAATGAGCTACCCTATGCTATCATGCCAAAAAAAAAAAACACAGAAAATATGATGCGTTGTGGAGCTCAGGTATGAATGCTGCTTTAGTTCACTATATCTACATGAAAGAAACAAAAACAACATTATTTCACTATTTAAAGTGGTTGTAAAGGATCAAGGATGTTTACCTATGTTCTATGCATGAAGGTAAAAACCCTTCTCTGTGCAGAAGCCCCCTAATACTTACCGGAGGTCAATCTTTTTCCAGCGCTGTGCAGGAGAGCCTCAGCTCCAGGAACTCCCCTCCTCATTGGCTGAGACAACAGTAGGTGCCATTGGCTCCCGCTGCTGTCATTCACAGCCAGTGAGCCAATAAAAAGAGAGAGGGGTGGGGCTGAGCCTTGGCTCTGTGTGTAAATAGAAATGCAGAGCATCAGCTCGAAAGCTTGCCTGCCTGGGTGCCCCCATAACAAGCTGCTATGGGGCATCCAGAGGAGTATCATGGCTGCTCTGTGCAAAACCACTGCACAGAACAGGTAAGTATAACATGTTTATTATTTTATTTAAAAAAATCTGAAGCTTTCTTATAACTTTAAGGCACACTGTAATTCCAAGAGGAATTTTAAAGTTTCCATTAAAAACGTTAAAAATTTAAAATAATGGTATTGCACAGAGCAGTCCCAAACCTCCTCTTCTTTGGTTTCCCACCAGTGCTCTTGGCTTCTCCTCTTCTGTGTCTTCCCCCATAGCAAACACTTGCTATGGGGCAGACGTGCAACCTCACTCCCAAGTCATACTGTGTGCATCCATAGACACACATCCCACTCCCTCCTCAAAGAATTTGTTTGACAGCAGCAGGAGCCAATGGCTGCCGCTGCTGCCTCTGTGCCTATGAAGAAAGAGAGAGCAGCAATGCTGCTCTCGGGCACAACACTAGATTGAAAGAGGAGCCAGGCAAATATTTGGGGGGGCTGAGGGAAGCTGATACTGGAAGGCTTTTTATCTTGAAGTGAATGTAAACCCCATTCATGAAATTTGAGCTGGGCACATATATCAGCAGTGTTTTCTTATCTCTCTTCAAAGCACTGTGGCTTTCTCCTGCTCCATTCTTCTGTTATCAGCATGATAGCTTCTGACAAGTTCTCTGTCAACTGTGATAAAACCAGGCTCAATTTTGTATTGGGGTGGGTGCTATAAATAGATTAGCAGAGATATGGTATATTCACAGCACAACTCTGCCAGTCTCTGCCTATGTGGAGGGGGTTGTGTGCCTTTCCTTGAATCAGCTGTCTCACAGTGTATGGCAAAAATACAAACCCACAGGTGAATCAGAAAGAGATAATTCTAACAGGATGTGCACTTTCTAAACAGTATATAAAGCTGACAACAGTAGATTTTCATGTAAAACTTATGTAGGAGGATTTGTTTCATCTCTGTGTATCATCTGAGGCTGTTCACTTCACTGGGTATATGTGAGAGTTTACATCCACTTTAATGCATAGAATGGGTTTCCCATAGGCCATGAATGTGGCAACCCTAAGCCCAGCAAACAGCAGGTGTAATTTATGCACCCTGTATTTGCAGGCATGAAGGTATGATCCTGTTGCCCCAGGCACCTTCACTATGTGAAACTTCCCTGAATGTGAATGGTCACCTTAGACTTTCTGATTACTGTTTTCCCCTTTTTTTCCCCCAGGCACCGGTTTATACAATGATGTAAAGTAGAGCTTATAACAGAAAAGGGCATTTGAAACACTGCACTAACAATAAAAAGTGTTTTTCTAAACTCAAGATTTAAAAACCTGAAACTATTATAAGTTTGCTGGGGTTCACAGGGAAGCTCTGTATTGTTAAAATTAACTGTTCTGTAAAATGTATAGCAACCCCCTTCCCAAACAGGGAGCCTATACGCCAACAAAGAATGTGAGAATGGGATCCTGACCCTCCTGGTTACCTCCAGTCCTCAAGAAGGATTGTTTGGGGGACTCCTGACTCCTTTGACAATGGGATCATGGGCAGCCTAATAGGGAAGCATCATACCTCCTTAAGTGTTCCCTAAATAAAAACACTGATGGTACACAAATAATATACATTAATATATATATATATATATATATATATATTACACCACATGTGAAAATGACAGTGAGAACAATACTTCTACAGACACAATTTATGGTTAAATCTAGACTGATAACCTGTAAAGGATTTTAAACATTGTCTATGGACAAAGTTAGGTACCGCAGTTTTTGTCATTTCGCTATTCTATTTAATCAGCACAACCCCATATTGTTTTTCCAAACAAAATGTGCATTATACAGTGTTTTCATGTACCACTATTAACTTTAGTGTATTTTTTCCTAAAAGTATGTGTTTCATAAAAGTTTCACAAATATTGTAAATATTGCATAACATAAAAAAAATTGCAACTGTCACCAAGTTATTCTACAGGACCTCTGTATGTTAAAAATAAAGAAAATATATATAGAGAGTATTTTTTAAACAAAAAAATGCTAATTTCAACATCTGTGCAAAAAATGTAAAAATTGCCATAGCAGATAGTTATGCTCTTACACAACAAAATTGTACTATACCATTATGGACATATGGTTCATTTAAATCTAGCAATCAGGAGAGAAATTCATAGGAAGCCTTTGCTGTAGACTCAGTCCCAAAGGCTTAGGCAATCAATATATAAGTAGTGCATGAGCTTAGTCATTGAAAAGGAAGTTTGGCTGCTAAAGGAAGGGAGTTAGTGTGGATTTCAAGCACACTGCAGACCCAACACCCTCTAACATGATAGACTCACATTGTATCCATTACAATTACAACTATAATGTCAAATCAGCATGGGACTAGGTAATGGACACGCAAAGACACTCACAATCACCTCTGTAACATTGAAGTAAATACTGTCTAAGTTATATAGTGCGTAAACACATTAGTACCCAGATAGTACTGGAATATATCAAAGTTAGAAGACCAAAATATTTATAAAGCATATTGGTGTGAGCTGTTTGTTTCATCACATGGGATAATGGGCATTCCCAGAGCATAATTATAATGGCATAATTATACTGTGCATTTATTGTTTTATCCAAGGTTCTTCTCTAACTTATATTTTGTATCTTTCTTACATATACATAAACTATAACATATTTTATGAGCCACAGCCATAATGACATTGTACATTGAATTATAAACTAAAATAGGCAAGCCAGAGTTTTGACAATGTGAACAGAAATCAATAATGTTCCATATCTTACCATTCCGTGCACACATAATTGAAAGTGGTGCTAAGTCATCATAAGACAGAAGTGAAATGCAAATCTTGGAGTCCTCTTTAGTGATTTCATTAAAAATGTCATAAATTGAACCAGGCAAAGCAGTTGGAATGGCTGCATCAATACATGCAGAGTAAACTGACACAGTGTCAGATGCAATGCAGACCACTACAGTGTCAGTGGCTAATGCAGCCTCAGGGTGTGTGCACTCTTACAACTGTCAAATGTGTGTGTCATTAGATGTAGCATGTTTAAATAAACTAGTTAATTTCTGTAGCCTTGCAAATATAGAAGACCCCTGAGATATTTAAAACTCTACCATTTAGGAAACAGATGACAGATAGCAGATGGAATTCTGATATAATATCACAGAGCTGTAAGTAAGAACTCTGACATAATATATCACAATTCTGAGATGAATAGTTACATAGTTAGTCTTGTTGAAAAATGACCAGTTCAACCTTTAGAAGAGAAAAAAAAATACAACATATACATACAATCCTATACCCCCAGTTGATGCAGAGGAATGATAAATGATAGATGATAAAAAAGCAACATTTTTAAGAATGAATCACAGTTTGATTTATTATCTCAGAGCTTTGAGGTATGCCATCTCCAAGTATTTATTTATTTATTTAATATGTCTAATATTACTTCATAGCATGTTTAAGCCCAACTCTGGTAAAACCCTTTATTTTGATGCAGAGAAAGGGTAAATCCTCTAGTTTTGTTGCAGTTTACGAGTATTTGCTCTTACTTCCTTCAGGGGCAATGTGATGATGGAAGATCTCTCAAATGAGACAAAAAAACACTATTTTAGCACACTGCCTTCTTGTCCCAGTGACAGTTGCACCTTCCATATCCTGTAAGGGTACCACAGGTACAGAAAGTGGAAAAATCCCTAATGGGATAACAGAAAAAAACACATTTTAACTTTCCTTTCACTAAAACTTTAAAAAGGTCTGGGTGGGCTTTTAACTTATTATCCCAAAATTCAAGCATTATATTTGATCTTAGGTTATAGATCATAATTAGGATATTATAAGACACAGTGGTGATATAGTAATTACTCTGTGTGCACAATTATTAGGCAAGTTGTATTTTTGAGGATTCATTTCATTATTGAACAACTACAGTGCTCTCGGTCAATCCAAAATGTTAATGAACCTCAAACCTGAATATTTACGAAAATAAAAGTGACGTTTTGGCTTTCTTAGGAGGCTATCTATGTGTGCACAATTATTAGGCAACTATTAATGTGCAGAATTATTATGCAACTAAATGAAAAACTAACATTTTCCAATCTCACTTGTTTTATCTTCATTTGTTAAAGTGAGAATAATAAACAACTCAAAATCTACAAATAAACATTTCTGACCCCCCCCCCCCCAAAAAAAAAAAAACAGTGACCAATAATAGCCCCCTTCTTTTCAATACCAGTCATAAGCTTTCCATTCATGGAGTTTATCAGTTTCTTGATCTGTTGAGGATCAACTTTTTGTGCAGCAGCAGCCACAGCCTCCCAGGCACTGTTCAGAGAGGTGTACCCTTTTCCTTCACTGTAAATCTCCTGTTTAGGTAGGGCCCACACGTTCTCAATAGGGTTTAGGTCAGGTGAGGAAAAGGGCCATGCCATTAATCTTTCATCTTTAGGGCCTTTACTGGCTAGCCACGCAGTGGAGTACTTGGATGCATGTGATGGAGAATTGCCCTGCATAAATATCATGGTCTTCTTGAAAGATGCAGACTACTTTTTCCCGTACCACTGCTGGAAGAAAGTGTCTTCTAAAAACTTGCAGCAGGTTTGGGATTTATTGAGTTGATCTTGAGTCCATCTTCATCTCAAAAAGGTCCAACTAGCTCATCTTTAATAATACCAGCCCATACCAGTACCCCACCTCCACCTTGATGGCATCTGAGTTGAAGTGGAGCTCTGGTCCCATTACTGATCCAAACAGAAACCACACACCGCTCAGGCAATAGGACAAGTGGTAGGCAACTCGTGGGTGCTCACCTTGGTATGCCACAATAGATACAATGCAGGAAGAGAAGAATGGGGGCACTCCACAATGTAATCCAATGCTTGAATAGTATATTTATTGTGAATCAGCCAATAGTACAGGGTAGGTTGACATGTTTCACTTGAGATGCTTGATCTTACTCATAAACAATGCTTTCAAGCATTGGATTACGTTGTGGAGTGCCACCATTCTTCTCTTCCCCCATTACTGATCCAGCCACAGGTCCATCTATCTGGTCTGTCAAGAGGTCACTCTCAACTCATCAGTCCATAAAACTTTTGAAAAATCTGTCTTCAGATATTTCTTGGCCAGGAGTTGACCTTTTCACTTATGTGTCTTGTTCCGTGGTGGTTGGGTTTCAACTTTCCTTGCCTTGGCCATGTCTCTGAGCACTGAACACCTTTTACTTCTGGTTCTGGGCACTCCAGGTAATTTGCAGTTCTGGAATATGAGAGCACTGGAGAATAATGGGTTCCTGGTAGATTCACACTTGATTCTTATGAAATCTTTGGCAGTTAATGAGAGTCTTTTTTTTCAACACGTTTCTTGTAACTCTGTTGACTATTTGCAACAAAATATTTGATGGTTCTGTAATCACGCCCTAATATATTAGCAATTTCAAGAGTGCTGCATCCCTCTGACAGATTTTTTACATTTTTTTACTTTCAGTAAGTCAGTTAAATTTCTTTTTTGGCCCATTTTGCCTGAGAAAAAGAAGCTTTCTAATGATTGTGCACACCTTGATATAGGGTGTTGATCTCCTTAGGCCACACCCTCCCCATTAAACAAATACACATCACCTGATATGCTTAAAAATCCAAAAAGCATTCAAGTTTATACAGCTTGGAGTTGGACAATAAGCATAAAAATGATGATTTGGTCAAAATACACTTGCCTTATATTTGTGCACACAGTGTAAAAAATCAAGGATAATTACACAATTTGCAATAGTGGATCTGCTTTACTAAAGGCAGTTGGGCTGTTCACTTTGCAAAAGGAAGTTACACGTTGCAAGGGAATTCTCCTTCAGAACACCCAATCACATGCAAGGAATATGAAAAACAACATTTTTGCTTACAATTGATTGGATGATGCAAGTCATTAGAGCCACGCCACATTTACTAAGCTCTGGGGAAAACTTCCCTGAAAAGTTCAATTTCCCCTTCAAAGTGAACAGTCTATATATTCTTAGAAAATTAACCCCAGTGTGTCAGAACTTTGGCATATAGTAAATCAGAATGCTAATATTTACTAACATGTGAAGGACTGCAAACTGAAGTGTAATGAAATGGAACAGGATTTTACTAAAGTGTAAAGTGAGCTGAAATAAACCTATGTTCAATTCAAATATCCAGTCACATGCAGAAGCCCCTTTTTTCCAAATTCCTCTGTAGATGATTGAATATTTGAAATGAACACAGGTTCACGTTATCTTACTTTACTCAATCACTAGAAAATAGCCACCATTTGGAAAAATGTTACTCTGATTACATTGTTTTTGGACCTGCTTAACTTTAACATGTGGATACAGTTTGTTGAACAGCATTTTCTTCAATCTCAATTTGTTGCTTTTTTTTTTGCCCCATATGTTTTCCATACTATAACTGAAAATACATGGAAAAACCCTTTCTCAATATATTGAAACAGACAGTATTTTATGTGTGAACTATCACAGTTGGGAGTTTAAGTGAAACCCTTTATTGGCTAATTTAAGTTTTTAAAGATGTAAGATTTCAAGATACCCTTAATCCCTTCTTCAGACTTTATACAATGATACTTAAATTATCATCAAGCAAAAACAAAATAACCTCAAACAGCTTGATTACATGTTTTCTGGGCAGAAACATTTCAAGTAATTTTTTTTTATTTTTTGGTTTGATTTTGTTTGCCTTTGAAGAAAATAAAGAAAAAAATTCACCAACTTTCCCTTTACCTAGTAAATTCATGAGTCTCTCAAATGACTTAAGATGACCTCAAACAACAGGCATGCTGGGATTTTAGTTGCAATATGTCTTTATTAGAAGTTTAACAGATGAATACAGAGCCATAGAGGTAAGGGGTCATAAGTATAATCATCAGAGCATAGACACAAGAAAGAAAACAAAATATGTCATCAATGGTACAGAGAGATTAGCATATACTAATCCCATTTGAATCCTACCTCAATAGAGTAGAGGGGAACAAAAGAGTAGAGTTGAACGAACTGTAAAGTTCTGGTTCGTACCGGACTTTAGGGTGTCCATGTCCTGAACCCGAACCCGGACATTTGAGAAAAAGTCTGGGTTCAGGGTTTGGGTATTTTTTCGCGCCTTTTGAATAGCTGCATGGCAGCCAATAAACAAGCGTTTCACTCGTTTGTAGAGTTGAGCGAACCCAAACTGTAAAGTTCGGGTCCGTACCGAACTTTCGGGTGTACGTGTACCGAACCCGAACATTTGAGAAAAACGTTCAGGTTCGGGTTCTGGGTTCAGGTATTTTATCTCACATGTTGAATAGCTGCAGGGCAGCCAATCAACAAGCGTTTCACTGGTTTTCCCTAGAAGCCATCACAGCCATGCCTACTAATGGCATGGCTGTGATTGGCCAGTGCATCATGTGACACAGCCTCTATATGAGGCTGGAGTCACAGTGCTGCATGTCACATGCTCTCAGGTTAGTGTAGGGAGAGGATGCTGCCGGCGCTGTGAGGGATAGACTGTGAGGGACAGATTACAGATCTAATAACTAGGTAGAGATTACTACTACTGCTGTGAGGGACAGATTGCAGTGATAATAACTAGGTAGAGATTACTACTACTGCTTTGAGGGACATATTGTAGATCTATAACATCTCATCCTGCATTACAGAACGATCTGATTACAGAATGATCTCTCAACCTGCATTACAGAACGATCTGATTATAGAACGATCTGATACTGGACTAGGTAGAGATTACTACTGCTTTGAGGGACAGATTGCAGAACTAATAACATCTCCCATGTTTCTTCCTTTTTCAGCCCTCTAGCACTTTCCAGTACTTTTTTACAGTCATTTTTGTGCCGAAAAGTTCAGGTCCCCATTGAATTCAATGGGGTTCTGGGTCCAGGGTAAAGTTCGGATGACGTTCGGTACCAAACCTGAAGGTTTCCGCAAAGTTTGGCTGATCCGGCCGAACCCGAACATCCAGGTGTTCGATCAACTCTACTCATTTGCCCTTAGAAGCCATCACAGCCATGCCTACTAATGGCATGGCTGTGATTGGCCAGTGCATCATGTGACCCAGCCTCCATATAAGCTGGAGTCATGTAGTGTTGCATGTCATATCATCTCATACTAGTATAGGGAGAGGATCCTGCTGCTACTGTGAGGGACAGATTAGCTTGCGAAAATCATCTCATACTAGTATAGGGAAAGGTTCCTGCTGCTGGTGTAAGGGACAGATTAGCGTTATAAAATCATCTCATACTGGTGTAGGGAGAGGTTCCTGCTGCTTGTGTGAGGGACAGATTAGCATTATAAAATCATATCATACTGATGTAGGGAGAGGTTCCTGCTGCTGGTGTGAGGGACAGATTAGCATTATAAAGCAGCAGAAACCTCTCCCTACACCAGAGGGCATACAAGGCCGCATGCCCTCTGGTGTAGGGAGAGGTTCCTGCTGCTGGTGTGAGGGACAGATTAGTGTTCTAAAATCATCTCGTACTGGTGTAGGAAGAGGTTCCTGCTACTGGTGTGAGGGACAGATTAGCGTTCTAAAATCATCTCATACTGGTGTAGGGAGAGGTTCCTGCTGCTGGTGTGAGGGACAGATTAGAATTATAAAATCATCTCATACTGGTGTAGGGAGAGGTTCCTGCTGCTGGTGTGAGGGACAGATTAGCATTATAAAAAATAATATAAATTTGTGCCAAATAGTACATTTGCGTCCAGAATTAGGAGAGCGTCAAATAAGGGACGTGGTTGTGGTCGTGGTGCTGATGGTGCTGCTGGTGTTGGTGGTGGTGGTGAGGCTACTGTTGCAAGGAGAGGACGTGGTCGATCCTTGCCAGCTACACGCACAAGGGAAACACCTTCCTCAGGTGCGAGTAGCCTACAGAATCTTCAACGTTATATGGTAGGCCCGAATGGCACTCAATGACTGGTGAGGCCAGAACAAGTACAGGTGATAGTAGATTGGGTGGCAAACAATGCCCCCAGTTCCTTCACATTGTCTCCCACCCGGTCCCTTGCAGAGAGCTCAGAGTTGGCACCTGAACCCGATGGCCATCTGTCTTTCACCTCAGCCCCTTGTAAATCAGCCAAGCAGTCTGAGCCCCAAGTCATGCAGCAGTCTCTTATGCTTCTTGATGACTCTGCTGGTGTGCATTCCGTGGGCCATCCACGAAGTGGAACACATTGAGTGCACCAATGCCCAACCACTTCTGTTCCAGGATGAGCACATGGAAACACCACCGCAGCACATCTCTGATGATGACGAAACACAGGTGCCAACTGCTGAGGCTTTCTACAGTGTGCAGACTGATAAGGAGGGCAGTGGTGAAGAGTGGGTGGAGGATGCTGTGGAGGATGATGAGGTCCTAGACCCCACATGGAATGAAGGTCATGCGAGTGATGTGTGCAGTTTGGAGGAATAGGTGGTGGTCGCACAGAGGCACCAGCACAGCAAAAGAGGAAGCAGGTTGCAAAAGCGGAGCGACCATCCCCTAGACAGTACGCCTGCTACTACCCACCACACCCAGGGACCTAGCACACCAAAGGTAGCTCAAAGGAGTTCCCTGGCATGGCAGTTCTTCAGACAATGTGCTGAGGACAAGACACGGGTGGTTTGCACGCTGTGCAATCAGAGCCTGAAGCGAGGCATAAATGTTCTAAACCTGAGCACAACCTGCATGACCAGGCATCTACATGCAAAGCACGAGCTACAGTGGAATAAACACCTCAAAATGCAAGAAAGGTCTCGGGCACCTCCTGCTTCCTCTTCTGCTGCTGTCTTGGCCTCTTCCTCCACCTCTACAGTGCCAGTGTCACCTGCCACACAGCAAACAGACGATGTGACAGCAACACCACCATGTCCGCCACCGTCCCCAAGCATTTCCACACGGCCCCATGAAAGCTTACAGCTGTCCATCTCCCAAACACTGGAGAGAAAGAGGAAGTACCCCCCTACCCACTTGCGATCCCTGGCCCTGAATGCTAGCATTTCAAAATTCCTGGCCTTTGAAATGCTGTCATTCCGTCTGGTGGACACGGACAGTTTTAAAAACCTGATGGCTGTCCCACAGTACGTGGTTCCCAGCCGCCACTACTTTTCCAGGTGAGCCATCCCTTCCCTGCACAAACAAGTCGGGGACAAGATCAAGTGTGCACTGTGCAACGCCATCTGTGGCAAGGTTCACATAACCACTGATACGTGGACCAGAAAGCATGGGCAGGGATGCTATATCTCGCTAACTGCACACTGGGCAAATGTAGTGGCGGGTGGGCCTGAGGAGGATAGCAGTTTGAAGCATGTCCTTCTGCCTCCGAGGACTGCAGGGCATTTCTCCTTGCCTCCTGTTGCCTCCTCCTCCTACTCCGCTTCTTCCTCCTCTACCACCTGCTCATCTGGTCAGCGTAACACCTTCATCACCAACTTCAGCACATTCAGGGGGAAACGACAGCAGGCTGTTTTAAAACGGATATGTTTGGGGGATAAACCCCACACTGCACAGGAGCTGTGGATGGGCATTGAACAACAGACCGATGAGTGGTTGTTGCCACTGAGCCTCAAGCCTGGCCTGGTGGTGTGCAATAATAGGTGAAATCACGTAGCAGCTCTGGGCCTAGCCGGTTTGACGCACATCCCTTGCCTGGCGCATGTGCTGAATTTGGTGGTGCAGAAATTTCTAAAAAACTACCCGGATATGTCAGAGCTGCTGCAGAAAGTGTGGGCCATCTGTGTGTGCTTTTGGCATTCTCACCCTGCTGCTGCTCGGATGTCTGTGCTGCAGCGGAACTTCGGCCTTCCAGCTCACCGCCTCCTATGCAACGTGCATACAAGGTGGAACTCCACCTTGCACATGCGGAAGAGGAGGAGGAAGAGGGGTAATTTACACGGTTATCAGCCCAGTCATTCACAAGTTGCTCGGAGGGTGGGTTCCTGCACCAGCATAGGACAGGAAAAAAAATTTTCAAGCCAGGGCACAGTTCTGGAAGATGAGGAGGATGAGGATGATGATGATGAGGAGGAGGAGGAACCATTTTCACAGCAGGGTGGCACCCAACGCAGCTTGTGGGCATCACTGGAGCATGGCTGGGGGGATACAGAGTACATAGATGATCACCTCCCACAGAGGACAGCTTGTCTTTGCCTCTGGGCAGCCTGGCACACATGAGCGACTACATGCTGAAGTGCCTGCGCAACGACAGCCGAGTTGCCCACATTGTAACTTGTGCTGATTACTGGGTGGCCACCCTGCTGGATCCCTGTTACAAGGACAATGTGCCATCCTTAATTCCCTCACTGGAGCGTGATCGGAAGATGCGCGACTACAAGTGCACGCTGGTAGATGCGCTGCTGAGGGCATTTCCAAATGACACCGGGGGCTCATTGGAAGCACAAGGCGAAGGCAGAGGAGGAGGAAGAGGTCGCCAATGCAGCTGTTGCACTGCCAGCACCTCAGAAGACAGGGTTAGAATGGCCAAAATGTGGAAAAGCTTTGTCAGTAGCACGCCACAACAAACAGCACCACCAGCTGATAGGCAATGTCTTAGCAAGAGCCAGCATTTCAGCAACATGGTGGAACAGTATGTGTGCACATGCCTACACGTACTGACTGATGGGTCTGCCCCATTCAACTTCTGGGGCTCCAAATTGGGCACATGGCCTGAGCGTGCCCTTTATGCCTTGGAGGTGCTGGCCTGCCCTGCAGCCAGTGTATTGTCTATCACAGAAAAGCACAGCCGCCTGTCCACAGCCAACGTGGACAAGCTAATGTTTATTAAAATGAACCAGGCATGGATCCCACAAGACTTGTCTGTACCTTGTGCAGAATAGACATTTATACCGGCCTCACACAGCCATTGGTATACTTAAGTGAACTTAGTCTTTTTTTTAATATGTCTCAGTATTTCGGGAGCTACCCCAATTAGAAAAACAAAAACAAACAACAAACAGTATTGGCTACCTCCTCCTCCTCCTCCACCGCCACTTCCACCACCTACACCGCCATGGTCACCGCCTCCTCAACCTCCTACTCCACATCCACCTCCTTCTCCATTTTTTTTAATGTGATTTTAAGTAATTTCCCTATCCACATTTGTTTGCAGGGCACTTGCCATACACTTACCCCCGTTTTGCTTTCTTTTGCAGCCCTCTAGCCCTTTCCTGGACTTTTTTAGAGTAATTTTTGTGCCCAAAAGTTTGGGTCACCATTGACCTCATCAAGTTCGGGGCCAAACTCAAATTTTTTCACAAAGTTCGGCTGAACCCGAACATCCAGGTGTCCGCTCAACTCTACAAAAGAGTAAACGGGGGGGGGGGGGTTAGGAGAGGTACAGAAAGAAAGAAATATAGCAAGAGGGAGAAGTGACCAGGTAAAAGGTAAAAAACAGGGAGAATGGCTACTAGGTAGAGCCAGGCCGAATATGCAAAATGTACACCACAAAGTGACAAAATGTAATCAATTGGTACGATACAACCATATCAAAAACAAACCTATGTTTTAACAGTACATTTGGGGTTATTGAGCCACGACAACCAGGACTTTCCCATAGGAAAGGTTTTTTATAGACAACAATTTTTCCATTTCATGTTGGTGGTTGATTGTGGCTAACACATCTGTAAAGGCTGGAATTATAGGGGTGTTCCAAAGCCTGGCTATACACAATTTGGCAGCTAATAAGAGGTGGATAAGTACTACTCTGACTTTAGATGGAAATGTGTCATTATCTACATGATGGATGGCTAAAGAGGGGTCAAGAAAGGTACTGTGTCCCAACAGCTCAGAAACCAGTGTGAAAATCTTATTCCAGTAGGATCTGAGAGATTTCCATAGTCACAGCATGTGGTACATGGACCCAGATTCTCCAAACTCCAGCAGGAATCACTGTAGGAAGGATACATTTTTGAAAGCTTGAAGGGAGTGAGATACCAGCGATGAATTGTTTTTTGGAACAGTTCCCAATGATTCATACAATGTGAGGAGGGATAAGTGGAGGTCAAGGCCCAGTGCCAAGATGTATCTGAGATTGGGGTGCTCATGTCTTTTTCCCACCTGAGCATAGCACTTGTCTTGGTGAAGGTACTATCCCCTTTTTGAAGGCTATAAAATAATATGATGCCTCTCAGTTTACAGGGGGAATCATGGAAAAGTAATTAGGGATAAGGGATATTTCTGGAGAAAGGAGCTGAGGAGCAAGTAGTGGAAAAGATCTGTGGGGCCTAGGTTATGATGGGAGGAAATGTTTTCGAAGGGCCAAAGTGTAGGTCCATTAAAAAGGCTGTAAAGGAAAACTAGACCTTTCGCGCACCATTGAGATAAAGGGAGGGTTGGAACAAAGTGGGATAGTACCTCAGTGGGTACTGGGATTTTTTGTGTAACTGTCGGGGCCATGGACATTCTCTGCATTTGCGACCAGACCTGTAGTGATGCATTCATTGTAGGAAACAGAGATGGTATACAGGCTAGTCCTAATCTGATCATAATAAGGGTAGAGCGTAAGTCACAATGTGGGATTAGAGAAGACTCCATACTTGACCACACCTTATTGCTTGAAGGTGCCCACCAGTAGCGTATATAATCGAAAACACCTGCCCTGTAGTAAAGAGTGACATTGGGTACTCTTATGCTCCCGTGTCGCCTATGTCTCATTATTATAAGAAAAGAGCATCTGGGCAGTTTATTACTCCAATTTAACTAATTGAAGAGTTTTTGAAGAGTTTTTTTCCTAAGGAATGTAATTGGTAGAGGGATGGTAAGAGTTTGGAATAAATATAGCAGTTTTGAAAGTATTATCATCTTCAAGGCTGCTATCCTGCCTATTTTAGAGAGATCTTGGGTTTTAAGTTTGGACAAGGCATGCGGGAGGGACGCTAGAGAGTACTAAAGTTGTGTTAGTATAGGTGTGATATTTTAGATGTGAGTTGGATACCTAGGAATGAGATGGAGTCTGGAGCACATATAAAGGGAAATTTACCAAACAGGATTTGGGACTTATTAGCATTCAGCTTGTAGAAGGAGGCGTTACTAAATTGGCATAGGATCTGTGGTATTGTCAGGAAAAAGCTTAAAGGATTAGATTCTATGAGCATGACATCATCCATGAATAAACGAATCTCATGGTCATGGCTAGCCATAGATAAACCTGTAATGTGAGGATGGGTTCTAATGCTAAGGGTTCCATAAGGAGTGTGAAGATAATTGGGGAGAGGGGGCACCCCTGCCTTGTGATATTGATGGAGTTAGACATAATGCCTGAGGTTAGAACTACAGCTGAAGGGAAGGAATAAAGGGATAAAATAGAGGACTGTACCCAGCCAGTGATTCCAAATTTGCAGAGGATCTCTTTAAGGAATTCCCAGCGGACCCTGTCAAACAGGGACAAGAGCAGAGAAGGTGTTTGCAAGAGACCAGCTTGTGTAATGGGATTCAAGAGGCATCGTGTAACATTGGGAACTTGTCAGCCTGGGACAAAGTCACCTTGAGCTCAGTGGATAAAGAGAGATAGGACAGTCTGTAGTCGAAGAGCCAATAATTTGGCAAGCAATTTAATGTTAGTGTTAAAGAGAGATATTGGCCTATAGTTAGTAAGTAATTGTGAATGGTTGTGCTATGGATGCAAATTTTTCTTGTGACAGAGCAGGTAAATTAACTGACTGAAGAAAGGCAGCAATGGAGGAGGGCATAGGTTGAGGGGTAGCGGGGTCCAATTTCAAATCATATAAGGCTTGGTAATATAAGCTAAAGGCGTTGGCGATATCTTGTGGATTTGAGAGTTTGGTATGCAATACAGGGTGCATAATATGGGAAATGTTTTGCTTGAGCTGTTGCATTTTAACTTTATAAGCTAGTCATGCTCCTGCTCTATTGCTGAGGCTATACATATTAGCTTTGAAGTATTTCAGGTGGCTCTCATATTTATAAAGTAGCAATCTCCTCAGCTTCTGTGTAGCATCGATCAGAGCTAGTGTGCATTGAGGGTTAGGGCTAGATTTATTTAGCCTTTCGTACTCCGTTGATGAACAGAGCTAATCCTCTACCTGTCGCATCCTCTGTTTCTTAACATGAGGGGCAAATTTGATCAGAACTCCGCACATACAGGCCTTGTAAATGTTTCATAAGAGGAAACAATTGGTTTCAAGAGTATCATTAGACTCAAAAAATAAGCTGTGCACTTCCACTATTTGTTGGTGTAAACTCTGGTCTTCCATAAGAGATGCATTAAGTCTCCACGGGGGTGGAGGTGAGTTACTTAATTTGTTGTTAAACAAGAAGGATTGGGGTGCAGATTCGAGCATGAGATTATACCAATGTCAGAATGCAATACACTCTCTAATGATCTCTTATCCTTAAGAAAAAAGGTAAATGCTAGAGGATGAGGCATGGGATACAGACAAAAAAGTAAAGTCCTTTTTAGAGCCTTGCAGACATCTCCATATATCATAGAAATCATATTTGTGTAGCAAGGGAAGGACGAACTGGGTGGGTCTTTTCTTATCTGAGGATGAGTCCCCCTAAAATTAGGGTACCCTGTTGCACCTCCATGACTTGAGGAGGAAGAGAGGCAAGAAATCTCTTTTGTTTCATGTTCGGAGCATAGAGGTTCACTAAGGTGTACACCGAGTGGTTGAGTTCACAGAGGAGAATAATGAAGCATCCTTGTGGGTCAACAATATGAAGGATATGCCTATGTAACAGATTTCCGAACAGCAATTACGCCTGGCTAACAGCAATGGGTCATAGAGGAGGAAAACAGAAAAAAAAAAGAAAGTAAAAAAAGGAACTTGCAAAAAAGGCAGGTAATATTTATTATTTATTTATTTCAGGTACTTATATAGTGCTGTAAATTTTACATAGCACTTTATATATATATTGTACATTCACATCAGTCCCTACCCTCAAGGAGCTTACAATGTAAGGTCCCTAACCCACATTCATACACATACTAGGGATAATTTAAACAGGATATAATTTACCTACCAGCGTGTCTTTTGTAGTGTGGGAGGAAACCGGAGTACCCGGAGGAAACCCATGCAGGCACAGGGAGAACATGCACACTCCAGGCAGGTAGTGTTGTGGTTGGGATTTGAACCAGTGACCCTTTTACTGCCAGGAGAAAGTACTATCCACTACACCACTGTGGGAAGCAAAGGCTTCTGTCTTGAAATGGGGATATGCACAAATAAGATAACTTTCAGAAAACCTAGGATATAGGTGTCCAAAGAGAGAAACAAAAGAAAACTTGGGAGCACAACAAAGGTGGCTCTATATCTTCCAGAAGAGGTATTAGAAAGTAGTGAGGCAGCGGTAACATTCTAAGCCTTTAAGACTTTCAAAAGCTCAGGTCCATTCTGTGTCCAGACGAGCTGGCGGATGAGGCTGATCTAGCTGGTCCTCCTTTGGAAGCAATTGCCATTGCTTGAAAAGCTGCAGGCCTTTCTCCACACTATAGATAGGAACATTTTTGCCATTCCAGGTCACCAGCAATTACGTGGGAAATCCCCATTGGTAGGGAATTGTATTGTTTTGCAGAATTTTGGTCAGGGGAGTGAGCTTTTTCCTGTTGAGGGCTGTTTGTTGGGATATATCAGAATACAAGGATATTCCCCTGAACTCATCAGGCAGGATAGGATCTTGTTTGGCCATTATTATAACATGATCTTTGATGTGAAAAAAAGTGTCCTCAATGGCAGCTACTCCTCCATTGCTGCAGTCGCCGCCGATGTCCTTGGGAAGACAGGATCACTGAAGTATACAGCCATCTTCCTCGCTGGCCAGACACGCCTACCAACATGCTAGGCTTTTAACAGACAAATTACTTATATATTATTGGGCACAATGCTTAATTTTTTTATCATACCTACAGAATGGCCTACTGAATTTGTACCCATAAAATGTCACCAATAGAGTTAGCAGGGACTGAGAATTGTGCCCAGTTACTGATGGAGATGCATATTACAAATATCTGCTAAGAAAAGTAACTAAGGGATTTTTTTTCCTTTCCACTACACATAATGATTTAAACATGAAAAAAATTAAATGGATGCATTACCATGCAGGAGTATGAAAGACTTCATTAAATGGTAATATGGAAAGGTTCAGAGGGAAGGGGATTATTCTGATCTGTTGTTTCAGGTTGCAGTTCATTTTTGCTCAGTGCCACTGTTAATAAGTTATTATATGTACAGTACATATCTTTCCTATAGCCCTTTATGCAAAAACATTACTTGGCGGAATGACATGTCCAGGCAACATGTATGAAATCTGCATTTGTGCTTGGCTTCACATCAACGAATCTGGATGCACTTTTTTTATAACGGTATTATATTTAGCAATTAACTATGAAGCATCTACAAATAATAGGCATGCTTTGTTCAAATGGAACAAGCACATTACATCTGGTAAAACAATTGAACATATTACATATTTTTGTTTAGCATTAGGTTAAAAAGCAACAGAATTTAGGAATACTAAAAGAGAACTGTTATCCAGCATTTTTCAGTATTTTAACATTATTTTGTCTTTCGGTCCTGATTAGAGCTTTAAAATTGAGGACATATCCAGTTTATATGCATATCTAACGTATCTTAAATGCCTATTTAAATAATGAAGGAGTCCACTCAGTCTTTCTTTTGTCCTGCACACTACACCAAACACCATCACATTATAGACTGCATAAAATGTATTGGAAGTCAAAACTGTGTTCTAGATTTGAATAGAATAAGGGATGGTTAAAACCACTGAAACATTTTTTTTTTTTTTACTGTCTGTGTCTAATTGTCCATCACTTTCTGTCTGGAGATATGAAGGAAGGGAGAAAAGAGCTTTCCATAGTAAGGAAATTCCTATTTTAGACAGTTGAATGAGTGTTACACAACAAATTATCCAACTGAAAGAATTCCCCTCTATTTCCCACCCAGTGACAATTCAAAATTTTAGATTTTCACTCCCATTTAGTTATAGAGTCAAACAAACCTGTAGAGAGAATGAATCTCCCCATCAAGGACACAGACACCAACAAAAAAAACCCTTACAGAGTTTCCCCCTAATTTTCCAAAAAAAAAAAAGGCTTTAGATACACTTTAACATACCCAGAAAACATAATTATTATTAGTATCCACTACTGCTGCTGCCTGTAGCGCATATTTATCTTGGACAGAACTTATCTGTCACCCTTTAAGAAAAGATGAAGAGGGAATGATGCAAACTAGAAAAAACAAGTGAAAATGATGTCAAGTCTGCTACAACCATTGCAAATCTACTATGTTTTTACACTTATTTTCTTTCTTCATCCAATTACCTGTAGCTATCTATTGTGAAGTATGTGGGCAGAAAATAAAAGCTTAGTGGTTGTCTTGCCTGTAAGTTAACTTTATCAAAATTGTGCTGCTAGAACCTCTGCCATAGTTATTCTATGCAATAATCCTTTGCAAGCTTATGGAGTACACCGTACCCTCTGGAGGGTTCCAGAGCAGTACTACTTCCCCATAATTAGCTCTGCAATCGAGGAGCCCTGTACAGATGTGACTGGTGGCATCCAGTTCCTGAGACACAGTGAGAGGAACTGATGTTGTTACTCCCATTGTGTGACATCAGAAACTGGAAGCGATGAAGTTTTTGTCACTTCCACTTTTGGTCCTATGTAAACAAGCCTTTACCAGCTTGAACAAGCATGTGATCAAACTGATCTTGGTTTGATCAGATGCTTTTGGAGGGCAGAGGAGAGATCTGGGGTCTAATAGACCACAGATGTCTCAGTAAAGAGTACCTGATCAAAAACATGTAAAAAGAGTGTAAAAATAAAATGTTTTAAATAAAATAAATAGTAAAATAAAAATAAAAAAATGAAGGGCCCATGTCCCCTCCTGCTCGCACACAAAAGTGAACACATACACAGGTCACACACACATAAATAAATTGTGTTCACACTACACAAGTGAGGTATCGCTGTGAACATTATAGGGAGAGCAATAATTCTAGCACTAGATCTCCTGTGTAATTGGTCTAAATTGGTAACCTGTAAATGTTTATAAAGCCTCATCTATAGAGATTTTTTGGTGCCGTTCCACGAGCATGCGCAATTTTAAACCATGACATGTTTGGCATCTATTTACTCATCATATCAACATATTTTATATTTTACCAAACAATTGGGTATTATATTGTGTTTTTGTGCATTAAAATTAACTAAAATATATATATTTTGAAAAAATTGTGTCCGAAAAATCTCTTTGCAAAGACCAAAAATTGCAACACTCACCGTTTTACTTTCTGGGGTCTCTGCTTAAAAAAAATATAATGTTTGGGAGTTCTAAGAATTTTTCTAGCAAAAAAAGCTGATATGTTTACTTATGTGAGAACAGTGTTAGAATAGGCTTGGGGGTCAAGTGGTTAATAAACTTTTTAGAATAATCCCTGCACCGTCTGTGATTATACATATATTTTGTATGCCACCAAGTTTTTGAATGTAACATCAACATCCCTGGATGTGATGCTAAGATTAACTGCAAATGGAACTCTGTAATCCATTTCAGGTGGAAGACACAACTTATCATGCACACCAAATTGAGATTGTACAGTCAAAAATGCAAGAAAAGAAATTATGCACCTAGTCATCTGCTTTTCTGTCAACCAAATATTCATCTGGAAAAGGCACCATTGCTCCATTCACTTCTATGCCAACTAGTGGATGCATGGTCCTTTTAGACATCTATAGTGTTCTTTAATTACTCTTCTAAAAGGCTATCATTGCAATGTACAGCTATGATGTTAATATTATTACACATTTCCCGGTCTAGAAGATGTCTAGAAAATGGACAAAAGAATGTATCAGATGCAACTCCTCCTTTTATATTCTCAACCATCACTACAAGCAGTAAACTATGACTAACTATATCATGCATGTTGGCAACGGAGTATGGGCTATATTGAGGCCAGGCAGTGGACACATATTATTGATGTACATGGCTTGCTGAGGCAGTGAAATTAATCAGTAAAGGGAAATCACCCATCGACAATGTCAGCCCTCCTATTTTCATTTTAAAATCAATACTCACCATAATGCACAAAGGACAGAAAAAACACTAACCTAATTATCTGACTTGCCACCATGTTGGTGACCAGTGCTCGTATGGAAGGACACTATGCAGAAGTAATTGGAAAAGGATGTCCAGGATCATAACTATATTGTAGTAAGCAGAGGAGAACATCACAACCTCTAATATGCATGCAGCATAAGTGGCAGCAATTTGAAACCTTTCTTTAAGATCAAATTCTTTTAAACCATAGATGTCAGTGCCACATCTACAGATGAGGTCAATTTATACGCTCAACTGCATTTTTACTCTGTTACCTCAACTCAGTGTGTGATTTATCAGGGTGTTATTGAATATGTATTTCCTAATCTGTGCAAACTAGCTGTTGGTGATTTCACATCCAGGCTACAGTTTCTTAAAGGATACATGCACTTTCAAAGTACACTAATCATTTTTGCCATTGCACTTCTGTGTTTATTTATATCCTGCTGCCAGTCTTCTGTGTACCTGACAATCCTGTACAGTAGCATCCCATGGGGTCTACAGTATAACCAGCTATCTCCTGACCCAGATTTGTGGTGTGAATGTAAACAAACCCCAAAAGACCATGGACATGATTTCAAAGTATGTATTGTGTGTGTGTGTTTTTGTTTGTGTGTGTGTGTTAGGTTAGCATGGTGGGGAAGGGGTGGTAAAAGAGATCAGTGTGCCTGTTTTAGAAAGTACACATACACTATATTACCAAAAGTATCGAGACGCCTGTCTTTACACGCACATGAACTTTAATGGCATCCCAGTCTTAGTCCGTAGGGTTCAAAATTGAGTTGGCCCACCCTTTACAGCTATAACAGCTTTAACTCTTTTTGGAAGGCTGTCCACAAGGTTTAGGAGTGTGTCTATGGGAATGTTTGACCATTCTTCCAGAAGCGCATTTGTGAGGTCAGGCACTGATGTGGGTGAGAAGGCCTGGCTCGCAGTCTCCAGAAGAATCCAGAAGAATGGTGAAACATTCCCATAGACACACTTCTAAACCTTAATATGTAACAAATAATAAACCAGTCCCAAAGACCAACATCAACATCCACATCCCAAATAGAATTAAGTAAACACAGAAAAAAGAAAGGCAGATGAGGCAAGGGACGTTAAAGGATGTTAATGGTAGGGTGAGCAATTAGTACACAGATGTGTAAAAAATGCAAAATGTATTGATATATATTATTAAAAAGGTATGACTTCATCCAACAAAAAACATACAATACATAATTCATAATGTTTGAATCAAGAAAGGATAGATGGAGCAGTCCGATGTGTGCTTCTTCAAGGTAGCTCCATACATCCTGATTCTAATAGTCAATGTACAAACAATGTCATTAGTATCTTATATACAACAGTTAAAGCATAATACTTTTAAACCCATAACAATGCATATAGCAAATGCTACCTTGAAGAAGCAGTGAATGTCTGCGAAAGGTCGGACTGCTCCATCTATCCTTTCCTGACTCAAGCATTATGAATTATGTATTATATGTTTTTTATTGGATGAATTGATACCTTTTTAATAATATATATCAATAAATTTTGTATTTTTTACACATCTGGGTAATAATTGCTCAGCCTACCATTATCCTTTAAAGTCCCTTGGCTCATCTCTCATGTTAGAGGGCATACCTTTCTTTTTTCTGTGTTTACATAACACTTCTAACCTTGTGGACAGCCTTCCCAGAAGTGTTGAAGCTGTTATAGCTGCAAGGGGTGGGCCAACTCAAAATTGAACCCTACGGACTAAGACAGGGATGCCAAAAAAATGTGCGTGTAAAGGCAGACGTCCCAGTACTTTTGCAATATAGTGTATTATTCAAACTTTTTTAAACCTGCCATATTTTCTTTATCATTGTGTACCATTGCTATTAATCCAGTAAAAAACAAACGTACCTTCATTCCTATGCATACATAAATACAGAGCATTTCCCCCATATTTGAAATAAATAATACACTGATAATATTATAATTGTATAAAAGTCAATAATGGGAACTATGCAATTCCACTACAAAAGTGACTGCTGATTTCAACCGGTTACATCAGCACCTTTAAGTATGTTAAAATGGCCACAACTTTATATATTAAAGTGGTAGTATACACCACTTGGACATTTGTGCTTACATGTAAGCTTATAATAAAGCTTACATGTAGGTACAATAAATGTATCTCCTAAACATGCACATCATTGGAGGGCTTAATTTAAAACGTAAGTCTCTGATAATGTGCTAGTATTTTTTTTCTTTATATCCTTTCCCCTGTCTCTTACTTAAAATTCTAGCTAAAAAAAAAAAAAAAAAAAAAAAACTCTGCAAAATATTAATTTGCAACTTAGATCTAGTAGAATTTTAAAGTTAAATTCTTCAACAGAATTTTGCATAACCTTGAAAGTCTTTGATAGATAATAAGCTAAGCATGTTTTTTTTTGGATCTGTGCATAACTTTAGCCAGGTCATACTTAAATACTAGATGAGGCCAATCACATATCCATGAAATAAATTTGCCTCAAAGCTTAACCACCTCATTTAAATTATAGAAGATGCAAAAAAAAAAAAAAAACTGCACAATATTGTTACATTTTAAACTGTTTCTGTTAAGTTTTGCTTTCCATTGTAAATGACAAAGCCTTCTTACTGTTTCTACTCTGATATGACCAATTAAAAATATCACTGGAGTGTAGAAGTTGATTTTATTTCATATAGAACAATGATAGCAGACCTGTTATAAAAAACCCAAAACACAGAGCCAACCCATTTCTTCCTGACCCCCTTAGGTGTATTATTGTATATACCAGTATGCATTTCTTACTTAGTTCATTATTGAATGAAAAATATGGTTTATTGTGTGGATGGATCAGTGGCTTGGTGTGTGAATTCAAGTGGTGGGATTGTGCATGAATGTGTGTGTGTGTTTGTGTGTATGCGATTTGGCATCTGGTGTGTTGAGCCTGTCAGAGCTGCAGAACGGGGAACCGCCAATGTAAACATGGTGGTTCTCCGTTCTGTGACAGGGGACATGACAGATCTACTGATCCCTGTCATTGGGATAAGTTAGATCTGTTATGTCCCGGCCAGCCCCGCCCCCACACAGTTAGAACACATGCAGGGAACACAGTTAACCCTTTCACTGCCTCCTAAGTGTTAACCCCTTCCCTGCCAATTACATTTATACAGTAATCGGTGGCTATTTAAATTTCTGATTGCTGTATAAATGTCATTGGTCCCAAAAAAGTGTCAAAAATGTCCGACATGTCCGCTTCAATATCGCAGTCCCGATAAAAATCGTAGATCGCCGCCATTACTAGTAAAAAATAAATAAATAATAAAAACGTCATAAATCAATTCCCATAGTTTGTAGACAACTTTTGCACAAACCAATCAATATATGCCGATTTCCATTTTTTTTACCAAAAAAATGTAGAAGAATATAAACTGGCCAAACCCGATGAATAATTTTTTTTTTAATTTGTATTATAGCAAAAAGTAAAAAATATTGTTCTTTTTTCAAAGTTGTCACTCTTTGTTTATAGTGCAAAAAATAAAAAACACAGAGGTGATCAAATACCACCAAAAGAAAGCTCTATTTGTGGGAAAATAATGATAACAATTTTGTTTGGGTACAACGATCGTGCAATTGTCATTCAAATTGCAACAGCGATGAAAGCCAAAAATTGATCTGGGCAGGAGGGGGGTTTAAGTGCCCAGTAAGCAAGTGGTTAATTAAATATCATTAAAGAAACCCACAAAATGTAAGCAGCAATAAAGCTCTTTCTTATACAGGCATATCGATATCAAAATCAAGCATGTTAGACCATAACAGTTGGCAGCATCATATATAGTGAGATGTATTATTGGCACTGCTTTATTAATTATCAGAAGGTAAGGCTGGGTTCACACTGGAATCCGTAGCAGCCCCCAGCAGGGGTCAGGTGCATGCTGGTTCACAGTTTCAGGTCCAATTTCAGCTCAAATTTTGGGCTGAATTCAGACCTGAAACGGTCCAAAAGGCGCACAGCATCTTTGTGCATAGCACTCCAGACCAGCTTCAGAGATGTGTGAACCGGCAACATAGAGAGCCGGTTGCAATCTCCTGCTATGCAAATTGGATACGGGGAAACCTGCGTTCCATTTTGCATAGGTGTGAACCCAGCCTTAACCTTCTCTGTAGTATTCCTTAAGACCAGTCAAAGATTTTGTTTTTTATTTTAGATAGCATGGAAAGAACTAATTTTGGGTCTCCACTGAGGGGATTTTGCCCCATTTCCTACTGTGCTTTTAGAAGAACTGGGGAAGGGGCAGTTATCCCCAAATAAGGAAGGCCAAGACAGCAATAAATACATTTCAGAAGTTCTAAACATTCCCAACTCTACTAAAATTATTTTTTGTTTTTGGTTGTATCACTGTTGCTGAGAGTTCACTTTCAGCTCTAATAGAGAGAAAAGGGAAATCTACCTAACAAAGATGCAGCACACAATAAAAACCTGACAGAGGTTTTAAAGTGTTACTAAACCCAGGACCCTGCATTTGCTATAGCTGACCAGTACACAGAACATGGAAATGCAATTATTTTAGTAAATATAAACTCCTAAATACCTTTTCTCATTAGCAGTATGTACTGTACATTATTATGACTTCTATGAGTGTCTGGTTAAAGCTTGTAGGAGTTTTAATTCTACTCTGGCTGTCCTATAAGGCTGCAGGACCCCTGACCCTCTGTCTGGACAGTGCTGATTGGCCCTGTGGTGATCACATGCACCCTCCCAAGAAAAAAACAAACTCACTAGCAATGCACACCAAATTGAGCATGTGCTCAAAGGCTCTGTGTTATCAGGAGATGGGGACAGTGGAAGAAGGGGAGGATCAGAGAAGACAGGGTCAAACAAACTTTTTACACAATGGAGAGGATTTACTGCTGTGGGTTTAGTAACACTTTAACTCTTCTCGGCTCTCTTCAAAACAAAATAATACAGAAAGTCCAGAGGTTCGTTTTGCAGCAGCACTTCCAAATGTTTTACCTGTCACTATTTAAAGAGATCTGACATTTTTAGGTAATAACACCATGGATTACTGATCCAAGGAATATCCAAGTGCCTTCTGGGGAATGAAGAAATAATGTATTTCCCCCCGCAGAATCATGCTTCATTGTTTTTTTTTGTTTTTGTTTTTCTATCCTCTGGATCAGCTGTGGCCATGGGCTTCTGTATATGGCGATTATTTATTCCATTCATTTATTTTTCTTTTGGTTGAACTAGACAGACTTGTGTCTTTTTTTCAACTTGACTAACTACAGTGTATGTATCTCTGTAACTACAGTATGTCCTTAGACCCTAACATATGAAACTCATGCCATAGATCTTTTACCCAGTGTCCAGGTATTTAGCCTGTGACCATATCTATTTTCTAACTGGGTACTATTGTTTAGGTCAGCAACCAAGGTTAGAATCACAGCAAACATCCTGACATTTGGTCATTTCCTCTCACGCAACATAGCACTAGAGATATGGGCAGTGCAGAGGAAGTTCAAAGACGTACAGTGATCCTATCACAATCAAATCTGATTACAGAGATTAACCACTTGCCGACCGCCCACCGCAGCATGATGGCGACAAAGTGGCTCATTATCGCAAACCACCATCACCTGCCGTCGGCCGTGATAACTAGTATTGTGAGCGCTGGCACACCACCAGAGGCATGCTCGCACTCTCACTGTGTTCTGGGGACCAAGGAGCGGGTAGCGTGGACTCGATCACCACTGGCTACCCGCGATCACCCCCCCGGAGTGACAGAACAGAGGTCCGTGAATGTAAACACGGATCTCCATTCTGATGGAAGGGATGTGATCACAGGCTACCTGTATATGGAAGCCGTGATCACTCCCCTCCCCCTGCCAGCCCAGCCCCCACACTAAGTGAACACAGTTATCCTTAGAGAGCCCCTTCCAGGTTAACCCCTTCACTGCCAATGCCACAGTAATCAGTGCATTTTTATAGCACTGATTGCTGTATAAATGCCAATGGTCCCAAAAAATGTCTACAATATCACAGTACTGCAAAAAAATCGCAGATTGCCACCATTACTAGTAAAAAATAAGAAAAAAAAATATAACTCCCAGAAATGAATTCTCATTATTCATAAACACGGCAACTTTTGTACAAACCAATCAATAAACGCAGGTTGCGATTTTTTTTACCAAAAATATGAGCAAAAATACAAATTGGCCAAAACTGATGAAAAAATATGTTTTTTTACATTTGTATTTTAGCAAAAAGTAAGAAAAAAATGTTTTTTTGCTAAATTGTCTCTATTTTTTTGTTTGATGATGCAGAGGTGATCAAATACCACCAAAAGAAAGCTCTCTTTGTGAAAAAAAAGGACGCAAATTTTTGTTTGGGTACAACATCGCGCAATTGTCAGTTAAAGCGACGCAGTGCCGAATTGCAAAAAGTGCTCTGGTCCTAAAGTGTGAAATCCTTCCGGGGCTGAAGTGGTTAACAGAGATGAACTGATAGCTGCTGATTTTCAGGGCACTCCACATCTCAACGCAATTGTAAGTGAATGCTAACACTATTAGCATGTTATTTATTGTTGCTTTAAATTGGTACCATGATGTTGTAGAATAGATGTTATATGTTGTAAGTATGCATGAGTGCATATAATCAAACATGGCAGATATTTTTAATCTAATGGGAAGTTCTCAAAATGCAAAAAAAGTGTAATAGCCCATGAATACTATAGCTTCAATCCCTCTGCTTAAAAATATAATGAAGTAGACAGATTGTAAAAAGATATGCATTGATTTAATGGAACAAAATGTTGCTTTCTATATATCATATAACAGCATGGTGCCTAATAGTGCAACATATGAAAAAACAGCAAGGGTCTTTTAAATAATACAGCACATACCACATTTAGTATGTTTTGTTGCAGATATATGCTATAATGCTCGATTCTGCAATATTTCCATTTGATACACATTGAAGTACTTATATTGTATATTTGTACAGACTTATGGTGCTAGACTAATATCTTAGGTAACTTTCAATCAATAGATTTCCATCTACACATGCATATATGTTATTAAGATGGCGTTTCAGGTTCTGATTTTTAAAACATTACTGGTTTTCTCAATCAATTACAGTATCTAACCTCACACATGTTCTTTTGGCCGAATAGGCACAACTTCTCACAGACATACTTCAAAATCTTGTGAAAAGCCTGACTGTGTGATGAGTGATGACTGTTATACTCATAAAAAAGGGGCCAATTCCATAACAATACCAATGGTTTTAGAATTGGATTTCCAACAAGCTGTTAAAGGTGTGGTGATCAGGTTCAACAAATTTGGCCATATAGTGTAAAGTACTGGTACATTGGTGAGAGCTTTGTTTAACCACCTCAGTGCCATTATGTTACACTGTCTTCCTTTCCAGGCCATTTATCAGCTTTCAGTGCTGTGATAGCTATAATGACAATTGTTTGATCATACAAATCTGTACCCAAATTAATTTGCTATCATTGTTTTAAGACAGCTAGAGCTTTCTAATGATGGTATTTCATAACCACTAAGACTAAAAAAATGTTGAAAAAAATGTGTGTCCCTTACTTCCTGTTAAAATAAAAATGTCTGGGCAGTATAAACACCACCAAAATGATCCCTTTTTGGAAAATAGACAGCCCAAGGTGAAAAATGCTGGCATTGAGGTGGTTAATAGACATGTGCAGAGCGAAAAAATTTGTTTCACTTTGTTTCGTTTTGATTAGTTATTTACATAAGTTCATTTAGTTAGTTCATTTGTTTAATTTGTTTTATCGGAATTTGTTTCATTTGTTCATTTTTTAATTCATTAGAAGAGTTTTCAAATCAATTTTGAATAGTTTTCAAATTCGAAAAGTTTTCAAATTCAAATTGTTTTCAAATTTGAATATTTTTTGAATCGTTTTCCAATTTCCAAGGAGAATGAGGTGGAGTGGAGAGTGGAGGAATAGAATGGAAAAAGATAGAGGGGAATATAACAGAAAATGAAAGCATATAATGTGGTGGAGTGGAACAGAGCTGTTTTACTCTGTTGTAGTCTATTCTTTTGTTTTCTGTTATATTCTTTTCCAGTCTATTGTTTTTTTCTGTTCTATTCCTTTGTTTTCTATTCTATTTTGTTTTCTTTGGAAATTGGAAAACTATTCAAATTCAATGACTTTTCGAATTCAAATTTGAAAACTATTGGAATTTTAAAACTTTTCAAATTCAAATTTGAAAACAATTTGAATTTTAAAAGTATTCGAAAACGATTAGAAAATTATTTGAATTTGAATTTCGTCCGAATTTTCTTTTTCGTTATTCAGATTTGTTTAAATTCGGTACTATTGTAATTCGGTTACATCCTAATTTCCAAAAAACAAAAATTTGTCCGAATTTTAATTTGGAGCAAAACTAACCACACATATTGTCACTCCACCCCAGAGCAAGATTTCAGTTGTGGGAGGAAACGGCAGGCATGCTTACCCACTAGGGTTCTGCGCTCTGCCCTTCTGCCACAGAGCCTCATGCTTCCTGTTGCATTCTTCATAATATCAATCACAGTGGCAGTGGATTAGCAAAGTTGGGAACTTGGCACATATTTCAATCTTTTTGGGCAAAGAGGTGTTACAGCATATGCACCTCCATGCAAAACTGAGAGTGTTGGGTGAAGAAGCCTTCAAAACATAGAACTTGATAATGGTACACTAGACTAGGGGTTAATGTGCAGGATGGAGATAAAGCATTTTTTTTTTAGATAAGGAAGGTTAAGGGGTTAAAACATGGGTCACATGCAGACAGGAGGTGGTTCAGATATACAGGACAGGAGACAGGTGAAAGGATTAACTGCAGCAACTCAGCAATCAAATAGTGTCTGCCTGACTGTGACCTTATAATGAATTATTCCTTCATTTATTCATTCCTCCTTCTTCCATAGTAAAGCCTAGTACACAAGGGCACTGAACAATCTGAAGAAAAAGAAACTCTGAATCATTCATTCAATAACTAGAGAAACTCATGTCCGCTGAAACCCGATTACGGTGAGACCTAGCCTCCCTTGAAGAATACCTTAAGGAAAACAGGATCCCCAGAGGTCTGAGAACCAAGACATTCCTCTTTTTTGAAGTGGAGGTCCAAGATTTTAGAACAGAATGGACCATCATACTGGACAGTGTCTCCAAAGATCTTATGAAACTTCTAGTCAAGAATAATGAAACTAGCCTAGAAACCCCTGAAAAAGAAAATCCAGTACACACAACAGGACCTGGACAGGCCTCACCACCCACCAGACTTTGAATCAAAAGATGAATGACCAATCGATACTCTGAACACATTGTAAAATGAGATAACTCTGACTAAAAGATCCAAACTTTTGAGGGATATTATGAATGAGTGTTTCATCAGCAGTACCTTAACTATCAACATAGTGACATACTAACTTGCTATTGATATCTACACATTATTAGTTGTGACTGCACACTCAAATATTCACATATTCAACACCCTGTTATGCATAAGACCTCTACACAACATTGAGTGTCTTCTGGTACTATTAGGGAATCCATTTCTCCTTTTTTCCTCATGAAATTGTAGACAATGACAGAAAAAAATCCTTTACAAACATAGTTTTAACTACAAACAGGAATTAATAACAATTCAATATTTTATTGCAAATATTTTAATAAAATTTGTCAGCTTTTTTGCCTATTGGCCCAATTGGGAGTATAAATGTTTACATATTTTTTACTTGCACTCACATTAGTTTCCATAAATGTTAGCACTCTAGGCTAAATTATACATCATTTCCGTCATATTAACATCAATCACAATTAATCACACACACCTGCTACCTTTTTGTACCCAATGAGTGACTACCAATGATGTTTAAATACTCCCAATACGTATGAGTTTCCTACCCCCATGACTAAGCTCCGGGGGTGGAGTGAAACACGTTGGGGGCATGGCCTGGTCAGAGTCCAGGCTGAGGTTGCCACTCCATTCATTGCAGTAGGGTGCCATGTATGTGTATGTATTTTAGGGGTCACCCTTCCTTTACTGAACCTTCGCAGGAGCCAGGACAGGCTCCATCCCCTGTCAGCACTCCAGCAGCAGTTGCAGATGCACTATTCACATACCTCCTCCCTGTCGAGCCTGAGTGGCACACACATTTTTCCTAGGACAAGAGGACCAAATGTCAGACGACATCAGCAACATAAAAAACGGTCGACATTCAGCCCATGGCAGCCCATGGCAGCCCGTCCGACATAAGCCAGCAGCTGACTGGAAAACCAGCAGCCAATGGCTGAGAGTGCTGACTGGAGTGTTCTTGGGGGGGTTCCCCTTAACATCTGTGGTTCCTGTTATTGGCCATCACAGCTATCACATAGCACAAAGCCACACTTATTGGCTCTGGGATTTTGTCTATGCTCTCTGCAGTTGAATAGCTATTTGTGTGTGTGGAGTGTGCACCAACAGTTAAAGGACATTTAAAAATGTCCACTCCACCTCACTTTCAGCAGCAATTCTGGAAGCATGCTGGCATCCTGGGATTGGTGATTGTGGAGAGAATGCATGTAGCTGCAAGCTCCCCTCAGCCAATCTTTGAAGTGGCAACCCGTGGGATGACAGCTGTGAACTGGAGCTCTCAGTTGCTACTGTGCAGTGTTTTAGGTCACTAGGTTACCTCAGTTCTGTTAAGCCTCATTCAGATATGCAACTGGGGGGAAGTAAAAACAGGCAGTTGATCTACATTTATACCACTCCCAACCACCCCCCAGCAAATTATCATTGTCAGCAATCATGCCAGTATACATTGTCTTGATTGAGTTACAGCATGGCAAATTTTAAACATGTAGATTTTGACAGGTGGTACTGCTGCCAAACACACATCATTCAAGTGAAAGGGACCACACCACAACTGTGATGCAACCACATCCAATGCACGTGGTTGTGGTGGGGTGTGGTGGAATTAAAAAAAAAAGACATCCAGGAGGTGACTGAGGCCTTACTGTAAAGGGTGCTTAATGCTAATAAAAATAGTAATAAAGATGCAAAACCTCTCCATTGTGAGGGCCCCATATATGCTCAGGTGGTTCTTAAATGAGTATTAACCAGCCTGTTTAATGCCTAATGTTAAAAGTGAGAATTGTGCCCACCATGACTATATCCCCAGCTGAACTTAATACTTCTCTGTTTAGAAACAACTGTATGTGACTTGTTTGCATTAAACAGTTAACAACTGCCACCCAACCCACCCCCCCCCACACACACACACACATGCCCTTGAAAACCCCTCACCAATTACTATTGGTAGTAATCAAGTAATCACAATGACCATGCTTGAACGGTGGGATTTTTGGTTATTTATTTAAATTTCCTCCTGTGCTTGCAGAAGTATCAGATTGCGTGCAATACTTTAAGACCATCATATCTTTCACCTAGGGTCAATGCCAATAGCATTTACATAAAACTGTCATACAAAGATGGTGAAAGGATTATATTTGAAAAGAAACTAAAGGCTTTGTTAAGTGACATTATTGTTCTCCTCAAGCAGCAAGAAGGAAATGCAACTACAAGTAACGGTGGATATACTGTACCTGTCTCTGAAAGGCATTATTATATAGAGGCAACAGCTGTGCTTTTACACCACCCCATCTGTCACCCTATTGAGTATCCACTGGGAAAGACGCTCTGCAGTGTTGTATTCTACAACCCACACTAAGGACACTGAGACAATGCCTCTTTCTATAACTGGCAGCTACATCAAAGATTTACTCACTAAACCATGTGAAAGATGAGCAGGGGAGGAGAGAGAACAGCAATTTACTGGTCAATGCAGCTTACAGTGAGAGAGGTTATGGCATGAAGACAGAAGTGAATAAAAAGCCTTTTCTCTTTCCACAGATTACCAATGAGAATTTGTAAAATATAAATGGGTAGGAAAAAAGTGCCAGAGATATCAAGAATATATTGTGGGAGTTAACCATATATTTTCAGTGTCCGAACACTGTTATGTGCAGTTGTTATGGAATTATGGAATACGGCAAGTTCCAACATGATGGCAATTGCACAACCAGGTGATCCATGACTGTGAAATAACTAATCTAGCTTTAGCACCTTAACCTTCTAAATGGCAATGACCTCTAGCCATGGTTGCCAGTTCTAAATCTTTGTCCATTGGGAATTTGTCATGTGGGTCTTATTTTACTGTTGAATCAAGCTTGCATGAATATTATGTCATGTTAATGGAAGGTGTAAAGTATGTTTAGCTACATTTAAGCTCTTCAATGTGTAGCATATTTATTGTGGTTCATGGTGCCAAGTACAGTACAAGCCACACACCCTTCTTGAGGCCATACTTCATAACAACAAGGTCAATATGTTTTGTCTGGAAAAAGGGGCAACCAGGAGCTGGCCTCTGTTTATTTTATTTTTTTTAATTGACAGGGTCTTTTAAATAAGGGAGACATTAAGGCAAAGTCTATTCTTGGTGGAAACTGTATTTATACCCCCTTAACAAAATAGGAAGAAAAAAGAGATGGGTGTATTTAAGGGCCAACTTGCAGTACCTCCAGAAAAAAAGGTGTTAAAGGTTTAACCTGCATGGGTTCAAAGTGTGCAATAAACCACCACATAGAGGATCAAAGACAGTGTCCTGTGTTGACATAATGGCCATTGAGTGGAACCCCAGTTACAGTAGGAAACAGACATCTGACAAACCCAAAAGTGTGTCACTCAATGGAGATTCTTCAGCTTAGCTCCTCAAAAGAGAAAAAATTCTAAGCTTGAATAATGGAACAGGCAAGTATTTTTAATCATCTTTTACAGTGAGCTACCAAGAGTAGTTTGCTGATGCATGTTTGTGTGAACTCAGTTGGGGTAAAAAAAAGGAGCACATTCAAATTAAAAGGCTATGTAGGAGGTCTTCATAATTATGTCAGCTGTGTGTGGGACAGCACGTACATGTTAGTAAGAGATAGAAAAGGGAACTTCCAGATTTAATAATCCTGCCTACACAATCAAAGCAGATGAACAGTAAAATGTTTTTTTTTTTACATTAATGCATTCTCTGCATTACAGTAAAAAAAAAAACATTTTACATGCAGCACCCCGCACAGCCCCCCTTAAATATTCACCTGAGCCCAGTCTTGGTGCAGCTCTGTGCACATCTGCCATTGGCTCCTGCTGCTGTCAGCTGTAAGCATAGAGCGGAGGGGTCGAGGCTGAGCTGGGCTGTGTGTCTCAAGAGATGCAAACAGCCTGGCTTGGGAGAAAGCCTGCACAAGCTCCCCCATATGAAGCAGCTTCCTATGGCGGGCACTCGTGGGGGGAGGAGCTAGGAGCACCAGGGGGGCCCAAGAAAGGAGGATCTGGGCTGCTCTGTTCAAAAACATTGAACAGAGCAGGTAAGTATGGCATGTTTGTTATTTTAAATAATAGGTTCACCTTATAAAAAAATAAATGCGCAGGTAAAAAAACTGTATATTTTTTCATTCTTCTTCTAAGATGCCTGCAGAGCATTGCACCCATGATCAGCAGATCACAGGTGCAATCTCAGGCTCCTTCCGACTCTCAGCATTGCTGTAGCCTTTTACCTTGTATGGGCAGGCAGTTACCTGAGAGCAGTCAGAATCACACTACTAGAGCTCTCACCAGGCAGCTCTATTGCGTGAATCACCGTACTGGTACACGGCGCTATGTGTAATAAATACAGCGGGCATGCACACGGCGCCAGAGCCAATGTGCATGGATGGAAGCCACGATGTCCGCCAGCTACCCAAGATCGCTCCACAGAGAGGCAGAAAGAGGAATGTAAACAAGGTGGATCGACATTCTGACAGGGGAGTAGAGAGAGATTGTCTGTTCCTAGTGATCAGTTCACTCCCCATACAGTTAGAAACCACCTCCCTAGGAGCACACTTAACCCTTTGATTGCCCCAGGTGTTAACCCCTTTCCTGCCAGTGAAATGTATACAGTGATCAGTGCATTTGTATAGCACTGATTACTGTATTAATGTCACTGGTCCCCAAAAAGTGTCACTTAGGGCCAGATTTGTCAGCCACAATCCCGCTAAAAATTGCAGATCGCCGCAATTACCAGTAAAAGCAATAAAAAAAATCAAAAGTCCTTAAATCCCTATTTTGTAGACATTATAACTTTTGCGCAAACCAAACAATATACGCTTATTGGGATTTTTTTTACCAAAAATATGTAGAAGGATACATATTGGTCTAAATTGATGAATACATTTTTTTTTATATTTTTTTTGGATATGTATTATAGAAAAAATATATATATATTTAATAAAAACCACAGAGGGCATCAAATACCACCAAAAGAAAGCGTGGGAAAAAATGACATCAATTTTATTTGGGTACTGCCTGGGCCTGCGCAATTGTCAAATTGTCATTGTTAAAGTAACGCAGTGCCGTATTGCAAAAAATGGCCTGGTCATTAAGGGGGTAAATCCTTCCGGGGCTGAAGTGGTTAACTGACCAAGGTCAAATTTACTAATTGGCATGGTAAGCCTATGCCTAGAGGTGGCAAAGGCACACAGATAGTCTTTTCCCCTGCACATCATATGGAGAAATACAATCAATTCATATTTGCTAGTGTACACATTGCCATAAAATCCTAATCCAGATTAAGACTAGTAAAACATGAAAATGTGTATGAGGGATAATCCTAGCATAAAAGTGCTGTTTTTGTTCCAATGGCTGTGTGCCTTAAGTCACCAGTGATGGCATCTCTGGATACTCTGGTACTACTATTACCCTGTACAAGTTTTATTAGCCCAATTGAAGTGTACATTCATTCATTGATAAAGAAGTTTAAGATTATTGCCTGACCTTTTACGACCTCCATCATTCTAGTTGGAAAATGCTGTTTATTTCCTATTGTTCTCTGCTGATAAAGAAAATGTATCCCAGTTGTTTGTAACTTCATCAACATGACATATATACAACTAATTGTGTATGTTCATGTCTAGAAAAATAATGATCTTCCAAGCTTCTGACTGCACAAGGAGCAAACGTTGGTACAAGTCTGAGGACTCCAGTTCAAAGCACTTGGTTTCTGAGCAATCATCAAACAATAGTACTGTCAAGTAAGAGGATGGGAAGTGAGTCACAAACTTCCTAATACTGTATGTGGAAGCACTGTGTATGCCACTTTGTTTCCGAGTCCGACACTTGAGCAGAGAGATGAACACATGAAGGGAAGGGAAGTATCAATAGTTGTAGGATGCCTACATTTAAATGCATCTGATGTTTAGCCTTGCATGGGCAAAACACTAGTTAGCTTTCAAATTTGCATGCAGAACTGTCTAATCTGTGGAGAATAACAATATTCACATATCCAGGCTTACGGTTCATAAATATTATGATTATATGAGGACGCATCTCAATTTGCCAATTCACCTGATTTTTGGTCAATTTGCTCACCATTGTATTGTTCAAAAAAATGTTAGATTATTTAAACGTTGTTGCCACAGGGCCTAAAATCATAGAAGTCATTTGCATACCAGGCAATCTGCCTAGAAATTATAATGCAGGTGATTACCAGTAAAATGAGATCTGAAATCTGTCTCTACTGTAAACACAGAAGAGACATTTTGAGTCTATCTATGTATCTATGCATCTATGTATCTATGTATATTCATGCCATGTTCACAGTAAATTATCTTGTTGACTAGGGGCAGAGCAACACCATGTATAAAATACAACATTAATTTGATAAAATAGCATTGAAATTAGTGCTAATGCAGCATATCACTGTATGGATTTAGCTACAGAAAGGCCAATGAAAATTAATTGGACATTTTCACAAGGTCTTCTGTCACAGTTTAACATGCCACAGCATTGTTACATTGATGATGGACATTTTCTAAATAGAGCCTGCACTCATCTGTCACTTTGTCAAGGAATGTGCAGAATTCTATAAAATTTGTCTAAATTAGTTCATTTGCTTGTACAGCTAAAATGTCATGAAATCACTTTCATTACTGAGCAGCCCTGATCTTGTGTGTGTCATAGAGAATCTTAAGCACAAAGCAAGAATAATCAACATTCCTAAATGAAACTGAGTCAATTTGAATTGCCATGCTTGTGTTTTAAAAGCATATCAAAATTTTATTCACTTCTGATTAAAATATGAAGATAAAGAAATTAACCAAGGTGTCTGTTTGGTTGACAGCTGCTAATGTATTAATTAGATGTTTCTGAACCATGAAGCCTTTTACAAAAAGAACATTCTCTACTCTTCCCTTGAGAAAATTCACGTCTGCAGTGCACCTGATCTCCAATAGCCTGAAAGCAGAAGTCCCACCGGCATCCTTTGGTCTTCCACTTGACAAAATAGCCTCATTTTTATTTACTGCACTTTCCCAGCTGTCTTCACAAAAAAAGGCACATCATTAAAATGTGAATTAAGCATCATATTGAAATTAGCAATGCCCTTGCAAATGTGATTGAACTCTTCACATATTTACTTTAATTTTAGTTGGCCAAATGTGTGTGTGTAATGGAGGGGTTCAGTTGTCAGAATTAAGAGTTGATGGTACTGTTGAGAAAATGTAAATATGTAGTGTAAAATGTACTAATGCAAATAGAAAAAGTTTTGTACTCATTTTAATATCTTTTTCCCCCCGAGTCCTTTTAGGAACACAACTTGATAGTAAGAATTGGAGGGCAATACTGCCCCCTAAAGATGTAATTGGCACATAGAAACCTGAAGGCCAGCCCCCTTGAGGCTCTAACCCCTTCTACTTCACAACTGCTTAGTATTAGCAAGCAGTCCAGAGGTAGAGCAATAGCATATGAGAGATAAAAGCTGTGTCTCTCAATGTATTCTGAGAAAAGGATTTTAAGATGAGTACAAAAATCCTATTTTCTCCATTAAGATAAACTACTTGATATTAAAGGATAAGTTCACCTTTGGAAACATGTTACATGTTCCACCCATTTTTAGGTTCTTAGTTCTTCGTTTTTAGTTCTCACTCCGGCAGTCACTCCCTGATCCACTGACAGGAAGTCAGGGATTTTCTACCCGAATACGCTGACACTTTTTAAAGAATAAACATGGCCGTATCGGGCTCTGCCTGCACAGCTGCAATATTAATTTACAGAGTTCTCTAAATGGGAGAACTACAACTATTGACAGCCTTTGTGGCTGCTGGCTTGTAGTTCTTAATGAACTACCAGGGTGCTGTTGTGCATTCTAGGTATTGTATTGACTTTTCCTGTCAATGTGTAACTGCTTGCTCATTCTATACATTGGGGATCTAGTGGAGAAGTGCCACAATTCACAACCACTTTGATAATTAAGACATTTTAACCATATATGGTCATGTATTGTCTTGCATCTTTTTTTTTTTTTTTTAACAGTGCTTTTAACATGCTGTATGTGATCAGCTGAAAGTGCATCTAATGGTATTAAACATTCACTATTCAAGAAGACCATAGACATAAAAGCGCAGTCAAACTCTGAGACATCTGACTACTTTCATGTATGTGTAATGACTGTGCCTCACACCAACATGAATATTAGCTTAACATTTTTAATTGTTGATTAAATTCATGTCTATACTATACATTAAGAATATAATAAACATTGTACCTAGTGCCTCAGTGATATGTGGAATTCATTGTCATGTTAAAAAGGGAGTTTTTTTAGCTTTGCTTAGGAGGAAGTCTACTAATTTATGTTAAATATTTTCTTCTTCTAATAGGTGACAGAAAAGTTTGCAAATCCTTTTTGTTGCGTATGCACAAAGCCAGTCTTAAAGCCAAACTCCTGCCAAACAGCAAAGTACAATTATCTGTCAAAAGACATGTAATTCTTTTCAGCCAGTCTTGTGGTGCAGACATATCCAGGCTGCTGATTGTACAATGAAGAAGCAGCAGGGCACTAAAAAGGTCATCACTCTGCTTACTCTATTGTCAGTCAGCAAGCTCTCATTGCTAGATTGACAGACTATGCAATTCATTGAAGTATGATTGTTTCAAAGTGCTACTTCTAATGTCCGGTACATTTGATGAGATTATCATATCAATGATAGTCCAAGTTTTTTTTTGCATGCTAGTTTCATATCGAAAATAAAGAGGTTACTAAAATTATGAAAATTCTCATACGACAGAATACAAATTCGGAAGTGATGTCATGTATTGTTTTGTATTCATATTGAATTTTTGACAACTGTACTGATTAACCAGTTCCACACTGCCTACCATCTATTTACGGCGGCAGTGTGGACGCTGGGCGCGAATCGCCGTAAAAAAGCGGCGATCTGCAAGTGGCCGCTAGGGGGTGCACGCATGCCCGTCGCACTCCTGAGGAGTGTGCCTGCGGCTCGGGCGGACCCGATGTCTGCCGGCGAGCCGCGATGAGCGGCCACAGGCAAAGTACAGGGAACCGCCAATGTAAACACGGCGGTTCCCCGCTCTGTTAGTGGGGGCATGGGAGATCTACTGATCCCTGTCACTGGGATCAGTTAGATCTCTTATGCCCATGGTAGCCCAACCCCCCCAGAGTTAGAACACACCCAGGGAACAGAGTTAACCCCTAGATCGCCCCCTGCAGGTTATCCCCTTCACTGCCAATGACATTTATACAGTAATCAGTGGACATTTACATTTCTGATCGCTGTATAAATGTCATTGGTCCCAAAAAAGTGTCAAAAATGTCTGACATGTCCACCCCAATATTGCAATACCGCTAAAAATTGCAGATCGCCGCCAATACTAGTAAAAAAAAATAAAAAAATAAAAACCCCAGAAATGAATTCTTATCGTCCATAAACGCGGCCATTTTTGCGCAAACCAATCAATAAACGGCGATTCCGATTTTTTTATCACAAATATGAGGAAGAATATAAATCGGCCAAAACCGATGAAAAAAAATGTTTTTGTTATATTTTTTTTTTTGGATTTGTATTTTAGCAAAAAGTAAGAAATTAGTTTTTTTTTTGCAAAATTGTCGCTCTTCTTTTGTTTATAGCGGTGATCAGAAATGACACAGAGGTGATCAAATACCACAAAAAGAAAGCTCTATTTGTGGGAAAAAAAGGACGCAATTGTCAGTTAAAGCGACGCAGTGCCAAATCGCAAAAAGTGCTCTGCTCCTAACCTGGGAAATTCTTCTGGGGCTGAAGTGGTTAAACAAAAATCAGATGATCTGGTATTGTACAAGAAAAAAATGCGTGCTTGTCCCTTCCAATAATTTTGCATAAAATTATTGTGATCAGCTCTCGACATGATCAGATTATCATATGATTGCTTCGAAAGTGGTATTTTTCGCACGATTTTCTGATTGTGTGTATGGGCCTTTACTCTCCAAATCTGAGGTTTGTTGGGAAAGGGATCACAAAACCTGAATATAAATAAAGATTTGAGCCCTTATAGGTGGTTGTATTTTAAAGTATGTTTAAAGGTTTATTAGCAATGATTTATAACTGGCTGGAGTTCAGCTTTAACAAGATATATATTTTCTTTCACCTTAGTCATAGAGATATTACAGACCCTTAGCTAAGGTCAAATGCCAATCTCTAGCCAGAAGCCATATTACAACTCAAGGAGGAAAAGATATTCCCAGATTTTGTAGGCTTAAAGGCAAGGGTGTATCTTGGGAGGCCTAGCTGTAAAGTCAATAAGTCAAGTATCGCTTCATGCTTTGTTACTTTTCCTTGGGCATTTTCAGACATCACCTTGAATAGCCTAAAAATGTAAAGCGAATCAGTTTAAATGCTATTAGACAGACTAGACACATGAAACTTGGACAAAACATAAGCTAAATTTGCTCACTAAATGTTTGGGTCCTCATACAGTATTTTTGTTTTTTGCAATTACATTAATTTATGAATTAATTCAGTCCTCTCATAACTCCTGCAGTTTGAGCACAGAAGAAGGCAAAACAAACCCCCATGGACAACTATTGTAATTTTTTTCCACTCAGGACAAAATAAAAATGTATTTTAGGATCCCCAATTGCAGTTGGATCAATTCCCTGGAACAGAGTGTTGTAATCTTACAAATATCAATAATAATAACATGTTTTTTATTTGTAATACATGGGTTTAATTATAAAAAACATAGAAACAGTAATGTTTCTATAAGAGTGAAGAAGCAATGCCAAACTTTACAAATTATGGATTAGTCATATAAAAACACCACATTAAGCATAACCTTAAGGCCTCATGCACACAGGACATTAAAAAATGTCCTAGAAACGTCAGTAGCTTTCAGCAAATTTTTTCAGCTTTTCTGAGAGTTTTTGCAGCGGCGTATTTGAGTGTTTTTTAGCGCTAACGTTTTTTAGCGTTTTTTTTTTGTAATGGATCCAAAACATCCAAAAACATTGGTGAGCAATGTTTTTTGCATGTTTTTGCTCGTTTTTGGGCATTAAAGGGTTTTTACAGCTGAAAAACATCTCTCAGAACCTACTAGTCTTGGGATTTTATACAGCTCAAAAAGTCACTGCACAAAGCAGTTGATAACAGCCTATGTGTGCATGAACACATAGGATAACATGATGGGGAGTTTATTGACTGTAGAAAAAAACGTCTGCAGCCTAAAACAGCAGTTGTAAAAACATCAAAAAACATCCTGTGTACATGAGGCCTAAAGCATGCTGCAGTATATTTGTAGCCCCATATGAACTCTAAAACTATAGATCATTACAAATAATTACAATGGAATTAAGGTCCATGGGGGTGCACAGCAAACATTCTAGTATACCTTTCAGCAAGGTGTGATGTCAGAATGTATCAAGCTCAGTAGGGATTAGGCTTGTGCAATTCCTTAATTTCCGAATTTCATCTCTAATGAAATTTTGCAAAATTCGGCAATTCAGACGAATTCCGAATTCTGAATTTCGAATTTTAGAATTTTCCCAAATGTTTGTTTTTCCGATTTCAAAATTTGGAAATTTGTGGTAATTTGGCAATTGTGGTAATTTGGAAATTTGCTGTATTTTGGCAATTGCGGTAATTGCCTCAAATCGGAAATTCGGCAATCAGTACAGCCGAAACTCCAAAATTCAAAAATTCGGAAATCCAAAACTAACAAAGAACATTTGAAATAATAACTAACTAATAAATAACTATTAAATTAAAGGTATTGGAATTTCCTTGAAAATATGTCTGTTAGTGAAAGATGTCATATTTAAGTTCACTAACAGCCAAATTTTCAAGGAAATTCCAATACCTATAATTTAATATTTATTTATTATTATTTCAAATGATCTTTCTTATTTCAAAATTTCCAAAATTTGGAAATTCAGAAATAAGAAAGAACATTTGAAATAATACGTTTTTTTTTTCAAATGTTCTTTCTTGTTTCCGAATTTTGGAAATTTAGAAATAAGAAAGAACATTTGAAATAATAATACATACCTATTAAATTATAGGTAATGGAATTTCCTTGAAAATTTGGCTGTTAGTGAACTTAAATATGACATTTAATCAATTTCATATTTAAGTTCACTAACAGCCAAATTTTCAAGAAAATTCCAATACCTATAATTTAATAGTTTTTTTATTATTATTTCAAATGTTCTTTCTTATTTCCCAATTTCTGAAATTTGGAAATAAGAAAGAACATTTGAAATAATAATAAATAACTATTGAATTATAGGTATTGGAATTTCCTTGAAAATGTGGCTGTTAGTGAACTTAAATATGAAATGTGTCACTGACAGCCATATTTTCATGGAAATTACAATACCTATAATTTAATAGTTATTTATTAGTTTGTTATTATTTCAAATGTACTTTTTTATTGTTGAACTTTTGGATTTCCGAATTTTCAAATTTTGGATTTTCAGCTGTTACAATTACCGAATTGCCAAATTACAGCAATTGCCAAATTATCGCGAATTACCACAATTCCCAATTTCCACAAATTTCTGAATTATCACAATTGGCGAATTACCACAAATTTCCGAATTACCGCAAATTTCTGAATTACTGCAGATGCCAAATTACTGCAAATTACCAAAATTGCTGGATTACCGTGAATTTCCAAATTTTTTGAATTTCAGAATTTCTGGAAATATAAAAAAACGAAAACAAACAAATTTTTCAGTCATGCACAAGTCTAGCAGGGATATAAATGGGTGTCTCACACAGAAAAGTACTGGGAGAAATTAGAAGTATCCCTGATGATTGTAAGGTAAACAAAGGATTATGCATTGCTACCTGGAAGTGTTATTATGCATACATTTTGTTTCTGTACAACACATTAAGCATAAACCTTTCGGCCTCATGCACACAGAACGTTAAAAAAGTCCTAAAAATGTCAGTAGCTTTCAGCAAATTTTTTCAGCTTTTCTGAGCATTTTTGCAGCAGCGTTTTTGAGTGTTTTTTAGTGCTGACATTTTTGAGCATTTTTTTTTCAATGGATCCAAAACATCCAGAAACATTGGTGAGCCACGTTTTTTGCGTGTTTCTGCTCGTTTTTTGGGCATTAGAGCATTATAACAGCTGAAAAACGTCTCTCAGAACCCACTAGTCTTGAGTTTTTTTTTTACAGCTTAAAAAGATCATTGCTCAAAACAGTTGATAACAGCCCATGTGTGCATGAACATAACATGATGGGAAGTTTAATGACTGTAGAAAAAACGTCTGCAACTGAAAACAGCCACTGTAAAAACATCAAAAAACATCCTGTGTGCATGAGGCCTAAAGAATGCTGCAGTATATTTGTAGCCCCATATCAACTCTAAAACTAAAGACCATTACAAATAATTACAGTGGAATCAAGGTCCATGGAGTGCACAGCAAACATTCTAGTATACCTTTCAGCAAGGTGTGATGTCAGAATGTATCAAGCTCAGTAGGAATATAAATATGTGTCTCACACAGAAAATTATTGAGAGAAATGAGAAGCATCCCTGATGATTGTAAGGTAAACAAAGGATTATGCATGGCTACCTTGTAGTGTTATAATGCGTACATTTTATTTCTGTACAATTCAGAAAGGTCATACTGTGGGGAAATGAAGTAACTGCTGTGCTGCTACAATACAATTATTTATATTGCTATTCTCCTGTTAATATTCATATCAGCATTAACCTGCAAACATACAAAGGATCTGTTGGACTGAAACCTTTCCAGTTAATATATATGTTTATTTATATTATATTATAACCTCATGAAATTAACTTTTATGTAACTGAAAAAATGAGAATGCAGGTATGGCTGCAACACAAACACTTTTACTTAGTGAATCAAACATGCACTGTTGCTGAAGCAAAATGAAAGAAAAATGCCCAGTATATCAGCAAAGCAGAATTTAAAGGAAATGTATAGTAGGTTTGAGTGTATTTTCTTTCCTCTTTTTTTTTTACTACAGTTATGATTAAAAATTAAGTAACACAAACATTTCCTTTTTTTTAGTGAGTTAATTATGGAATATGACACATACAAATGTTATATTCTTATGTACAGAAAGTAGACAGATCTTTAGGCTTGTATTCCAGGTTATCAAGATCTTCTTTGCTTAAAAAATGCCTGTTTACAGATTTCATTAGCTCAAGCTGCAATTTATACGCATACACATAACTCATGCCCCTCGCTTTCTGCCTGTTCCATCTAAAGTTTAATTCCATCCAAAGTTTAATTCCATCCAAAGTTTAATTCCATCCAAAGTTTAATCAGAGAGTCTGAGTGCGAAAATAAACAGCTCTTATTCTGTAAATGATGTGCCTTAGGTGCCCCCTGTATTAAATATTTATTTGTAAAATGAATATTTTGGAGAAATTTTTAACAAAAAAGGCATAAAACATTGGTTTTAAATGTATAATTGTAAAATAAATTGAATTCAATTTGCCCAACTATTATAGTCTATCTTTGAGAAAATCCCTCTGTGTTTTTGTTTTTATAGAATGTCAGAGCATTTTAATTATTTTCTGATTGCAGAGCTCCTGTATCGCCTACTCTATCTGTTGTAGTATTTCTATAAAACCAGAGACCACAAGAATTCTGTGCTATTGCAAATAATCAAGTTAAAGTAGATATACTGTATCATTTAAAAAAGTGACAATGTACTAGACTTGTTCAGGTCAGGAAGGATAAACAATTGGTGCATAATTACCTTTCACTTACTCTCCCATCCCCCTGTTTGCTTACACCTGCTATAGAAAAAGCTGGTACTTCTGCATATGGAGTTACACAGGACTCTCTCCTCTTTCTGGGCACGATGCAATGGTAAGTGCTCAAGTGGACAATCACCAAACTCAAGAGTGTGAAATGAGTGTGGACTCTGTCTTTATCTTTTATCATCAGGGAATGTGAATGATTTTTATGTCAGCAAAGGCTGCCACTTAGCAATATTACTTGAGTCTAGCCACTGGTACATGGGTGCTCAACCTGTGGCCCTCCAGCTGTTGCGGAACTAAAAGTCCCATCATGCCTCCATATGTCCATATTGTGGACAAATGGTAAAGCAATTTAACCACTTCAGCCCCGGAAGGATTTCCAGCTTTAGGACCGGAGCCCTTTTTGCGATTCGGCGCTGCGTCGCTTTAACTGACAATTGCGCGGTCGTGCGACGTCATGTTGCAGCGTGCTGGCGCGTTAACAGTCAATTTCGCTGCGTCGCGGCTTAGCGTTTTTCCCGAGGCCAGGATTTCGACCTTTAGGAAGGCCCCGACTTCACCAATTTAACGAAATGGTAAACAGGTGTTATACCTGTATACCTCCGTACTACCCTGAAAATCAAGGCGTTGTCGACCTCCCGGTGTCCAACTCGTGGGTACATGGTCACCGATCTGAGTTCATTATAACGATTCACCGTCGGAAACGACTGTATTTTTAGTAAGTGTAAGGGACTACTATTTTCTATTTCTGTCTCAGGTGTGAGTAAAGTGTGAGAACTCAAACCACTAACAGGTGAACTCGTG
>BLSH010192100.1:160503-173662 GCA_018402905.1 Glandirana rugosa | reverse complement strand
CCCTTATTCAAATTACCATGGATGGAATACAGAGTGAAAAAAAAAAAAAAGTTGATGTCCGTAAATGTTCGTAAATGTTCGTAAATGTCTGTAAAACATAAAATGTGTAAAAACACCTAAAATCACCTAATATATAAGTACACGAGAAACAGGCAGATATAATACAGATAAAATTAGGGCTAAAAAATGTAAAAATAGAAATTGGTGAATAGTTGAAAATATCGTCCGTAAATGTCCGTATGTCAGTAAATGTCTGTATGTTCGTAAATGTCCGTAAAAATAAAAATAAAGTGCTGTGGTGCCAAAAGGTGCAAAATCAATCAATGAACCTTAAATATTGTGCAATGGTTAAGAAAAAATGGAGTCTCCAAGAGTAGATGTGTCCGATTGCGCTAATTCATGCTGCAATAGGTATTGGTGTTTCAGAATCAGTATCTTTCTGCTATGCGATTATAACTCTTTCCATATCTTTATTTGAACAAAAAACAGTGATCCTTCTGTGAGTAATCCTTTTGGTGTATAAATAATAAGTGACTTCTGTGCTTATTCAAGGTAGCAAGGTGACTTCCACGTGTGCTCTCCCGTATGTTCCCGCACTTACCAGATGTTTCATACCCCTGCAGGGGTACACGCCTTGGTAAATGGGGTCTTTTGGTCCTCCTTGTTGGGTCCTGGTATGTTTCTCCTGTGGTTGTGTCCTCAATCAAGATGCCTGTATACTGGAATCTTCCCTCAGTATCCGGCTCAAAAAATGGGGATCAGATAAAAATAAAGGAAAGAAAAGGATGGGGATCCTTGATGGTGAAGTACATTTCAAACAATGGGGTTTATTGGATAAAACAAACACAAATAAAAACTTCCAAAGCGAAAATGCAGTGATTGCTATGGGGCAGTCACTGCATATAGTAGCTGGCTGGCTGAGCAGGAATCACCTGCTTGAGGAAGGTGGTAGCTCCTTCCTTCCTCCTAGCTGTGCGTTACACAGCGCTGAACTCCAAAACTGGAAGTGACGCAAAAAAACGGAAATAAGTAATGAACGTGACCACGTCTTACGCGTTTCGTCGAATAGACGTCCTCCTTTATTTTTATCTGATCCCCATTTTTTGAGCCGGATACTGAGGGAAGATTCCAGTATACAGGCATCTTGATCGAGGACACAACCACAGGAGACACATACCAGGACCCAACAAGGAGGACCAAAAGACCCCATTTACCAAGGCGTGTACCCCTGCAGGGGTATGAAACATCTGGTAAGTGCGGGAACATACGGGAGAGCACACGTGGAAGTCACCTTGCTACCTTGAATAAGCACGGAAGTCACTTTTTATTTATACACCAAAAGGATTACTCACAGAAGGATCACTGTTTTTTGTTCAAATAAAGATATGGAAAGAGTTATAATCGCATAGCAGAAAGACACTGATTCTGAAACACCAATACCTATTGCAGCATGAATTAGCGCAATCGGACACATCTACTCTTGGAGACTCCATTTTTTCTTAACCATTGCACAATATTTAAGGTTCATTGATTGATTTTGCACCTTTTGGCACCACAGCACTTTATTTTTATTTTTACGGACATTTACGACCATACGGACATTTACTGACATACGGACATTTACGGACGATATTTTCAACTTTCAACTATTCACCAATTATTTTTACATTTTTCATCCCTAATTTTATCTGTATTATATTTGCCTGTTTCTCGTGTACTTATTTATTAGGTGATTTTAGGTGTTTTTACACATTTTATGTTTTACGAACATTTACGAACATTTACGGACATCAACTTTTTTTTTTCACTCTGTATTCCATCCATGGTAATTTGAATAAGGGTGCCAAAGACACAGGCCCACACACATCTTTAAAGGAACACTTACACAGACACGCCAAGGAGACAGCGCCATTTCCATAATTTTTATATACTTAAAGGGTCCTCTTAGGAGGAAACATACAGGAAGGCAGCAGTCTCACTGTGTACATTCATAATATTTTAGATTAATTTTCATTAATCCTAAGCGCAGGTACACTGTCTATAAAAAATAAATAAAATAAATAAAAAAAAAAAACAATGTTCATCTATGTCAATATGCTTTTGCATGCTTAGGAAAAAAAAAACAATGGATTAAAAATGTATATGAATGAGGCTCAGGTGGTTTTGTGGAACTATATCAATGTACTGAAATGCATGTATTTTTCTTGCAAATCTAAATGCATTTTCTTTACTTTCAAATGAAAACAAAATGCAAGAAACTGTTCACCAATATCCAGCTTTGTTCACTTAAACACATTATACATTTTAACAGTTATATTTACAGTTATATTTAGCTGCAGTTACCACAAATGAAATGCATTAACCACACAGGAATAAGACAACCTTTTCTACAGATAAGATCTGAAACTTAAAACATACATTTTGAAACACACACATTCAAATGGCACTTTAAAGTCCATCATTCGTTTTTTTAAGTTAAAAAAGGGAAAAATCTGAAAAAAAATAGGAAATTCAGGTGTTTCTTGTTTCCTGTGACACCATTGCAGAAATTCATCATTGCTTCTTGTGCAGTTACAGGAATGGGAAGGTAGATTAAATATTTTAAAGAGGGACAGTTATAAAACCACTTTTTCAGTAGAATTCAGTAGAAAATGTTAGAACCATTTCCTTTTTAAGGAGAATATCCTTACTTTCTAGGTGTTCACTTTTAAAAGCGTTAAATAGCAATACAAAACTGACAGAGGTTCTTATACCATATACAAATCAACAATAAAAGTCGTGACAGGTGTTTCACTTCACCTAAATGACTACTTACACAAAGCTGTCATATATTTCAGCAAATTGAATAAAGTCATTTTTATTATCCAGTAACACTGAATACAATCGAATTTATATTTTTTACAGCATGGCTAAATGTAACATAGGGACAGATGTGGTGAAAATTATGTTCACTTGATTAACGTGTTTTCAGTAACATTCACACTTAATATGCAACATATCTGACAGGGAAGCCTAGAATTCCTTTCACAGTCAACCAGCACTATTAATCACTGGCAGCTTCTCTGCATTCTTTTACACATCTAAAGTGATGATTGCTGCCTAGATGGGCCTTGCAGGGGAGTACTGTGATTGGCATTGAGACATTAATTATCACACAGTGCCATAAAATGTCAGAAGAAGTGACATCTTCACAAGACAGAAATAATGGCAGAAATTAGTTAAGCCTTTAAATAAACAAGACTTTTCCCTCCATAGCAGGTACAGATTAGTATGGTAAGATATTATAAAATAATAAACACAATATATGTAATATTAAATATGATATGTGATATAAAATGTCAAATGCATAAGCTCAAATAATGAATTAAGAAGCGTTTTTTTCACAAAATCCCACTTGATAGCTTTTAAACTCAGCTACATCTATGCATGGTTTACCTAGTTTACAAAATCTACTATTAGGCACTCACTAGGCCAAATTTACTAAAAAAAAATATATGTGTACTTTTCACATTGATGGCACTTACAAGCCATGCTCTCACAGTAGTCACTGTGTGGGCATGTTGGTAAAGATGTGCACATCTATGACATACAGATAACTCAAATGCAGCACAGTCTCCAAGTATGGAAGCTAAGTGGTGGCATACCTAGAATTAACAAGGGATTTTCAGTTATGTGTTGAGTCTGTGCTACATTGGTTAGCTTTATTCATTTGCATGTCATGTATAAATAGGGATAAGCAAATCTGCCCAAGTTTAGTTAAAGTGATTGTAAAATATGACATTTTATTTTTTTTAAAAACAAGTATGTTATATTTCCATACTTCACAGAGCAGTCCTGATCCTCCTCTTTTCAGGTACCCCACCAGTTTTCCTTGACCCTCACCCTGCTAAATGCCCCCCTAGCAAGTAATTTTCTATGGGGCCTTGTGTGTGCTGGCTTCTGAACCATGCTGTGTGTGCCCATTAGACACACAGAGCACAGCTGGTACTTGTCCTTCATTTCCTTCTCACTAGCTGTGATTGACAGCAGCAGGAGCCAATGGTACCCAATGCTGTGTCTGAGCCAATGTGGAGAGAGAGAGAGAATTAAGAGATCATCTGCTCTTGTTCAGATCACTGGATCAAAATTGGGCTCAGGTAAGTATTTAGGGGGGCTGGGGGGGTAGCTGAGTGCAGAAGGTTTTTTTTACCTTAATGCAGAGAATGCCTTAAAGTAAAAAACCCTTCTGCCTTTAGAATCACTTTAAAATCAATGGGAGCCTATACTAGCATTTTTTCAAGGCAAATAGGCAAATAGGCTGAACATTTCTATGGGAACAATGCAAAAAAAATGTAAAACATATGGTTGCGTAGTGAGGGTCTATCCATGAGGCTTAAAAAGCCACATTGAAAATGCACACATCTTTTAAATAACATGCTATGAGTATGCCCTAAAGCTGTATGTAGTGTTGCAGAACAGTACATAGAAATTATTTTATTGACATAAAAAAGAGAAAAACCCCTTACAATTCTGATCAAGCCTGGAAAGGGAGTACACAGAAAGTACAGCTCCTGTACCAAACCAGACCACATGCTTTTCAACATTGAGGGGATAACTTGTTCCAATGTGGAGGGCAAAGAGTATCTTTTATATATCCTATTCTCTGAAAAGGATGTGGGGTTTTTTGGGAAGACATAGTGGTATCTGGAAGGATAATGAAAATGAATTGGTAAGCTACAATAAAGTACATTTTTTGTTTTAGGTTTAATGCCATTTGAAATATTTTTTTCAAAGAAAACCATTTTTCTTTTCATAATGAATAGACTAGGGAAGAGTTAGAATTTTTTCAGGTTTAAATTTTTGTTTGTGACTCCACTACAACATCTTATTTCACTTCCTGTAGCTTCCTGTTCACTTCCTCTAGGACATAAAATCAGGGGAGTTGATTTCTAAAGGGACAGAGAAATTTTGACAGAAGCTCTAACCCTTTCATATTTCTAAAAATGTGTTATTGACTGTGTGACAGACCCAACCTGGACAGGGGCTTTTGGAGGGAACTGCAGGGCAGCCTCCTACCCACTGACTATGGGCCCTGGCTTTTAAGGGAACACTATTCTTTGGGATCTGGGATCCATACTTAGGGCCTAGATGTCCCATTACCAGCAATGATTACTTTAGATTGTGATCCATAGAGCAGATGTTAATATCATCAGCTCAAAGCAATCTGATTCTTGAGGTTTCCTGCTATAATCTGTTTAAGGTGTTATGTGTCTTTGTCCCATTGTATAATATCCCCGTTATGTGCCTAATCGGTGTGCATTTCCATTATTCTATTGTTTCTGTTTGTCTGATCATCTCTTGCAGATGAGATTAATCTTGTGAACACTTTAACTTGTTATTGAACTATTGTGAGATGTTAGGTGTTTATATTTATGATGATGTGTAATGTACTTTGTGAGCTCGGTGCCGGGCAGTTCGACCTGGAGTAGGATCTCTGATTAAGGATTTTCCTTAATTTGCAGGGAATTCCTCTTACTTCCTGTTTCAGCTATGGGACAGGAAATGAAGGCAAATCTCCACAATGGGAAACAGATGGGGGGAAAAAATCTGACAGCGGTTATAACCCTCCCTTATTCTATCCAAAATGAAAAAAAAGTTGTGCCTATGGTTCTACTTTAATTTTAAAACAGATCATGCATATTCATAAAAAAATCCAGTAAGCTGTAGATTTTTTTGTGATATATGGGACATTTTCTCTTTCTGAAAGTTCATTATCTTTTTTTAATGGTCTATATTTATCATAGGCTGTTGTATAACTTTTAAACGTTTGTTGCCAGCAGTGTAGTTTATACACATCTCTTTCCTACTAAGAGATGTGCTAGAGCAGTTAACTGAAACAAAAGAAATTAAAATTCCTGACATTTACTTTCCATTTATTTTTTAGTGTCCAAAGATGCCTTTTACAGATTAACATTCTCAAATACAGGTTAAAATGCTAACATGATCTTAAGATATCTGGGGAATGTTCTTGTGGTAGCTGTATGAATTTTACATAATTTAATAAAAGGCAGACAAAAGTACAATATTGTAGGTTACCCAAATTAGAAGGGATCAATGATGCACCAAGCACAAGTGCTTCATTATGTTGGTAAACGTGATCAGACATCTGTAGAAACTTTTACATAGCATTTTAATGTGGTTCACTGGACCTGTGTAGTACCAATTAAAACTTTATTTATACCATTGCTAATTTGGTGCATGGAAAATGCACCATGCAGACATTCCCCTGACCTGATCTGTGTGCTCCCACAGACACACACAGCATGGCCTGGCCAAATCCCCCTTTTCACAGGATTTGACTGACAGCAGCAAGAGACTCTCAGCATGTCCTGTAAGACGGCATACATTCACCAGGGCCGATTTCCCCATAAGAAATCATCCATTTTACACGCTGGGCACCAGGATGTTTAGGCACCATACCATGTGAGTGGCTTTTGCTTTATTTTTTATGCTTTTTACAATAAATGTGTTATCTGGACGTTACTGCGCTATGAAATCTTCTGTTTTTTCACTCATGCTATAACAAGGATGGAGTCCCTATTCAGCAGCTGACAGTCTCCAGAGATCAACACGGGTCACCCCACAACACACATTTGACTGCACCAGAGATGGTGGGTCAGTGAAGTGGGGTGAGTGTACATCTATGTGGGGCACCTAGTCAGAGCACTTATACAGCACCTTATAAGATTCTGGCACTGAGCACTTCACCTGCATTTATGGACTTGAGTTCAATATATCCAAAGTAGCATGGTGTACCAATATTGCACTGAGCACTTTTATCTGCATTGGGACTGTATTTACAGATCTGAGTTCAATATATAACAGTATGGTCTCATACAGCATCATTATTTCATTATTTTACATGTTTCACAAACAGAAATAAATCAACAGTGAAGAAAGAAAAACAACTCAGATACAAAGAACAGTAAATTAAGTTAGGTTAAAGAGTAATTCCACTTGTGTTGAGAAAAAAAATCCCCTCTGAGTGGCCCATGTATGGGTCCCCAGTGCTTAGCAGGACCCCATGGGATAGCTCAATGGGGCCAGGCTGTCCCCCCCCCTTCCCTCTTGTGTTGCAGGTTGCCACAGGCTCCACTCTGCACAGCAACAGGTGCACGATTGGAGCAAAAGGGCGGGCTGGGGCTCAGCGCGCCGGGAGCTGATTTATAGGACCGCTGTCCTCTCAGGCTGCAATCACAGTGGGCGTGAAGGAGTGGCGACACCCACCCTCCCTCCCTAATTTAAGCTTCTGTTCTGTCATGGTGTTCCCCAGTGGGGAGTAGTCGTCCAGGATAGTCTGGATGGACACCGTTTCTTGATTTACTGTTATGGTTAATAGCTGGTATGGCTTAATTTCATTTACATTATTCAATGTTTAAGGTTACCCCTTGGGTCGAACACCGTGGGAAAAAGAAAATTGTTAACCACCGGAAGATATTAATAAATGGTATTTGTTTAAGTACAATATCTGCCTCATTATTTGGATCTTTTGCTCCCTTTGTGCTATCCCATGTATTACAAGGATTTTGACAAACTTTGTTGCAGATTCCTACCTTTTGTTACTCTGAAGAAATCCGTGTGTGTTTGCCTGTGCCCATGTGCAAAAGGAGTCTAATGGGAGCGGTTTCTTAATTATCAACCAGCTGCTGCACCTGCAAAGCCCTAATGAGGAAAATAGCAGGGTCTGCATCCCTTTAGACATGATTTCCTATTGGGATTTTCTCACCCAAAATGACATTTTTGTTGCAGGGGATTCCTGAAATCTGACTTGTATCTTAGTGTAGACTTTTGGGAAAATCATTGAGCCAATCACACAAATGACATATCTGGGGGGTGTTCTGTACACATTCTGTGTACAGAACACCTCCAGGTAGCCATAGTGCATTGCATTTCCCAGAACATTACATAGCTGCAGTTTGAAAAGGAAAGGCCATTTTTAATAACACTTGTGGCTCAATTGTATATGCTATATTATTTTGTTTTTATTTGCTATTTTTTCCATGAAAGTGGAGTTACCCTTTAACTACCCTTTATATGCCAAAAACACACCCTTTGTATCAAGCAAATTTCATCTATGCAGCTCAATGAGCATAATTATTTTTTTTAAATTCAGTGAATTATTGCTGAGGGTGAAATCAGTAAGTTTACAGCGACAGTTTCTCCACTCAACCTTAGCCTTTACTGCATCTTTAGAAAAAATTGTTTGCTTTCATGAATGTGTATGTAAGAAGAATTGTCTCAGGCCATCTGTGATACCCAACAGTGAGCAGGCCGAATCCAACTCTGCAGTATGGTACAGTGAAAGAGAGAATTTGATTAACTGAGACAAGAAAGGCTGGTATGAGGGTCATTTATCCAAGAAAATTGTAACTGTTAGCTTTCCTGGTCCCTTGAAACGCTGCAATGCAACTTTTCTTTAAAAATGAAAGGAAAATGGAGGCTGTTATATCTGACTTCAATTTCAAAATATTGTAACTTTTGAAATACTTTTTGAATGATGCAGTGCTAATGCAGTGCTAATCAGTTGAGCTGAAGGATGGTGTAAAACAGGATTGTAATCACAATACAAAGTATGTCTATGTTAAAGGGAACCTATACTAAAAGAAATAAATAGATTGCCATTGGAGACCTCATTCTGAAAGTACTTGTTGCCTTTCTGTCTCTGGCATGCAGATCAGGAAAGCCCAAACACTTTTTATGCATACCATCTACAGATGTGGATGCTTGATCTAATATGTCCATAATATGGGTTTGTGGCCATATTAGGTCAATGATGTTAGAAGCATCCCCGCTTCTTTGTTACATGCGACTACTGTCATACAATGGTTTTCCAGGGGTTCGAGCCAAAACTGAGTTTAACCTAAACACCTTAGCTAATCCCTACTCAGAAAATTCTTGAATATGAATGGCAGCCAGAAACTAGCATTTTCAGAATGAAATGTTAGCAATAGAGTCTTAATACTTCTTCAATACACGTGTTGCTAAATGGAGATTATTAAAGTGGTATAACACTGAGTCGCTTTTTAAGTACATGTTTCCTTTAATGGAAAGCTCCGGTGTGATAACACTGCCTCTAAGTGTTGATATTAGCAGAAATAAGCATCTAAAAATATAAGGAGAATCAGTTCATCGACCACAACCACAAATAGCAGGGTGGATCAATTAGCAGTTCAACCAGTCCAATCACAACTTTAGCTTAAATGTCCCAAGTGCCTATTACCAATAAGAAACTCAAATGCACAAGGTAGTTTTCTATAATCTATGGAATCATGAAATTCTGGTTTGATACCGTGACCAGAAATTATTCATACGTTCATACACATAAATGTACCCTTCCTAAAAATAACAAATACATACCTAGTTTACACTTTTCATCTTGAACCTTGCTTTAGTGACCTAAGAAGGGTCTACCACAGGTAAAACAATATCAGGAAATCTACTGACTTGCATAAAAAGCTGCAATTAATAATGAATGGCTAGTAGGTGACTATAACAACTTTTTCTATTTTTATATCAATTATTTTAAATCTTGTTAGTTTCATTTCCATAGTATGTTTTAACAATTGTTTCCAATCATACTGTGGATTAGACCCACAATGTAAGTGTTCATTTCTAGCAATGTAATCAATCATTTAGGTGTGACAGAAGTCTGCCTTATATGTCACTGGAATATAAAAACATGTTTCAAAATCTCAAAGATTGAATCCTTTGTGATGCCAATACAGCCCTCTTGTGATCTACTGCTGCTAAAGTTGTTCCTGCAAATTTAATTAGTATGCATTCAGCACATTTGTTATAAAATATTCCTAAGTAACCAATAAATCCTTAACTATATTTTTGGACAATACTTCATTCTCGTTTTATATTACTCTTCTGCATGGCTTTTATTTCTCAGAGAATAGGTGCAGGAACTCTCCCTTTCCAAGTCTCCATCCCTACCCACCTCTGAGCACTGTTCTTGGGTTCCACTCCCTGCCCACCTTCCAGGACCACCCCTTTTAGAGAATACAGAAGCATGTAACATTTGTGTATGGAACTTGTTAATGATAACAAGCAAGGCAGTAAAATAGATTCCCTGCAGCCAGCAGCAGTGGACCCCCCCAGCAACAATAGACCGCCCAAAAAAACTTCCTCAGCAAAAATAGACTTCCAACAGCAACAACAGATCACCCTGCAGCCAGCATCAATAGACACCCTCCCTAGCAATAATAGACCACCTACAACAAAATACTCAGCAAAAATAGACAACAACAACAGATCTCCCCACAGCCAGCATCAATAGACCCTCCAGCAACCAGCAACAATAGACCCCTCCCTCAACAGTAGAACCCTCCTAGCAACATAAGACCCATCCCCAGCAACAATAGACCCCCCACCAGCAACAACAGACCTACCCAGTAACAACAGAACCTCCTTCTGCAAAAATAGATCCCCTCCAGTGACAATAGATCATCCAGACAGATCCAACAGACCCTGCAGCACACCCCAGCACCCCTTGCCATTACATACAATTAGTGGTGCAGATGCCGGAATTGCTTTCCCCCGCATTCTCGCAGAAAAAAATCCCTGCTCTTCTGTTAATCCAAGCATGCAATCATTTTGACTGATGCCCAGACCATTGCAGATGTAAACAGGGGCGTGCTTTAGTCACTGCAGCTAGAAATATGTCCTCAGTGTGCTTATTTTCCTGAAACAATTTGGTGAACTTTGCCTTCAGTTGGAAATACAATGTATTAGAAGCCCTGAGCCACTTTTCTGTGAATGAAGTCTATAAACAGCAGTTAATGGCTTTGATCATTATAACAATATTGCTATAAGTTATTTTTTTCACACCCTGTGGGAATGAAGCCTGGACACAATGCTTGCATTCTTCTCTCATTAAAGCACTGCAAAAATATTGTTTGGATGCATTTTAATTGGTATTGATTCACAATGATAACAACACTATGCTTTGCACAGGAAAAATAAAAATAGTGCCCTCGGATCACATCCCTCTAACCTCCCAAACACCCTGCTAAATTTTCTATTGTCTAAAACAGCCCTTTTCAATCAGGGTGCCCAGTGCCCTGGAGTTTCTTCAGGTGTCTTTGGGGGTGCCTTGGAAAAAAAACTAGAAATTGTCCAAAAACTGTATACAAGTCAGTGGGTGGATCATGCCTGCCTATTAGTTACACAAAGCCACAGGTTAATCATCAGTTGATAAGGAGAATGTCAGGCACCTACACCACATCCTTGTTTGCCCCTTCAGCACCAGGGTCACATTAGCTGAGTGAGAGAGAGAAAACAAAGTAGAAGAGAAATATTGGAATACTAATCAGTACCAGTGTGAAAAGGTGTATTTGTTTTGGAAAAATAAATCACCACTAATATTAGGTGTCCTATGCATATCACACATTATGCAAAACTATTAAAATGGAGTTATACTGAAAAGGGGAACTTCCCCTTTAAGGGAAGGGGACCCCCTGACATGCCACAATTGGCATGTCTTTTTAATATTTTTATAACATGTATATATATATACAGCAGCAAAGCAGCTCCTCTGCACAGGATCACATACCTGTACTTGATCCTGCACTTCCATGTCATGCTGCCGGCTACCTTCTCCCGCTGATAGGACACAGTGTAAGCCAATCAGTGGGACCCACCAATCGTTCCTGAGAGAGAAGACAGAGCAGCAGACTGCCTATGTAAACAAGGCAGATCATCATTCTGTGAGAAGGGGAGGTAGTGATCCTGTGTTTCTGCTAAGCAGTACAAGCACCCCCCCCCCCCCCACACACAGCTAGCAAGCACTCCCTAGGAACACATTTAACACTTTGATTGCCTCTGATGTTAACCCCTTTATGAACTGTGGGATGTGGGGGATAATTCCTGCATGGATAAGGCACCATTACTCTTTTAATAAGTGGAGTGTGTTTACATATTAAGTACAAAACACTTTTAAATGTATTAATTTAATGAGATCATGTATGTCATCTCTGAATTTTGATGTAATGTAATCATATATTTTGAATCTATGAATATATGTAGTAAATATATGAGCGCATATTATAGCACATTTATTATTTTTTACTGTATATGTATATACATATTCACTGTGTTTATATTTTAGACAGGATTCATAGTGCTGCACTCATAGATTTTCACTATAACTGTAAATACTGCATGCAAAGGAATACAGCTGTAATGAGAAATGAGGTCTGCTCAGGTTTGGCCAACTGCATTTGACATGTTATGTTATTCTATATTATTGAAGCATGTATTTGCATCTTTGTGCTGAACTACATGGAGTATCCTGATATTGTGAAATAATAACTTTTAGGTTACCCACATATGCGCTGATCTCTGACAGTAATTAATGGGTGATGAAAGAGCTGGAAAATCCTTTTTTCAATTGCCAAGCAACTGTATCCTGAACTATCCTGAACAATATATTACCAATGAAAAAGTTATTCCCTTTCCTGTGTAGAAAAGGGAATAACTGTAGTCCAATATTTTAGAAAGTTTCTTAACAAACACTGCATACATGTTTCCAATCTTTTGGGCTTTAGGCTAAGTTTACCTTGAAACATGCTAAATGTTTCGGGTGGAACATGTTCCAGCTCCTGCGGTCTCTCTTCCTGATTCCCCCTCCCTGGGACAGCTGTTAGGGATCCTCTCCCCGCACACGGTGTCACAATTAGTGTTGAGCGAACCCGGACTGTAACGTTCGGGTCCGTACCGAACTTTAGGGTGTCCGTGGCACGGACCCGGACCCGGACATTTCAAAAATCGTTCGGGTCTTGGGCTTGCTAAAAACTTTACAGGCCCAGGCCCAGGCACGGTGCCTGTGGGATTTCAAGCCATGCCTGGGCTTGCAATGTCAGGCCCAAGCGAGTTGTGATTAACACTGTGGCACACGCCCCTCTCCTAGGGATTGTCGACAGGGTCCCTCCCCCTTAGTCCTTCTCTCTGGCGTCCTCGACCTTGTACAAGGTGGGCTTTGTAAATCGTACAAAGTTCCATTTGAATCGGATTTCGGGTTTTCTAACCTTTGTACATACGTCACAAACAATTCTTTGAAAGATTTTATAACCTGATGTCAATAAGGGAAAAGATGTGTCCTTTCCCTTATTGAAAA